>CANXYI010833493.1:0-10378 GCA_948208565.1 Hura crepitans | reverse complement strand
GTGAGGTTACTGTCAAAAAACTTTAATAGGGTTGTCCCTATATGTGGTTATGGCTGATAGGTCCTATCATTAAATTGCTAGCTGCATTTTTAAGAGAGAAAGCATGATTCCATATTTTTGGGTGAGATCACTGAATTATCTGAGTAAATCATTATAAGTATTCAAGTCTAGAGAGAATAATAAGATGTCATCAATATAGATTAATGCAGAAGATAGGAGTGGCTCATAGACACGAATCATGGCCTTTTGGAATAATGAGGGTGCAACCTTTAATCCAAAAGGCAAAACCTTCCATTGGTAATGATGGTTAGTATAACGCCTGTGCACTGAGACACCGGGAACAATGCCCCAAGACTTGAAAAGGGCACCCAGTGTGCCAGGTCACTTACATAAATCTCGAGGTAGGGCATACTACCCCATAAACTTTAAAGGCTTAAAAGGGGTGAAAATGACCTCAATGAAAAATTTAGCAGAACTAATAAATTATTTCGGGCTAAAAGCTAGTAGGCTGTAGGCTCGAATTGAGTCAGGTCGAGAATGACCTCGAATGAGCTCGGACTTCATGAAAATATCACACTATGATAGTTAAAAATTGTAACAAATCTAACGGCAAAGGAATTTTAATTTTTCAAGGTCATTCAAAAATTTTTCGAGATTTTGGCAGAACTGTGATTTTCCCGAAATCGCGCTAGCATAGTTCCTGAAAGAATTAGGCCACGAAACTTCACATGCCTATAATTAAAGGTAAATAAGGATTTTAAAAATAAACATGATAATTTTTAGAGGTCCAAGCGGTCATATAAAAATTCCCGAAGTTCTGTTGCAAAACGCCAAAAATTTGATTCGCCTATTTCCCGATGGAATTTCATTGCTAAATTTTATGAGCATATAATTGGGACTAAAAGAGGATTTTAGGAATAAATGATGCAATTTTTAATAACTATGTGATTTTTAAAAATTCCTTGAAGTTGACAGCTATATTACTGAGAAACCGAGTTCGAGACACTTAGAGGCCATATGTTGTGACCCGAGGCATCTCGACACTCACTCAACAGGTGGAAAAAATATGGCTATCTTGATGGACACCTTGCCACCCATTTCCTCCTTCACCCACTTCTTTTTTTCCATTTTCTTTCTTCATGAGGCTGTCCACGTTGGTCAGCCATTTACCCCTATTTTTAGATTTTTCTAACCATTTGCTCTCCTTCACATTATCACTAAAGACACCCCTAAAGGTGTGTGAAGGGATCCTTGCATTTTAGAGGACTTAATATAGTGAAGAATGAAGAAATTTCTTAGAGATTGGAAGTGGAAGCACCAATGTGAGGTAGCAAAATGCTTTAAGAGTGAGTGGTTATTTTTCTTCTTTTGTTGCATTAAGATTTATGGAATTCTATCCTAAGATTTCCCTTATCTCTAGAATTTTTCTTGAGGGCCATATGAACATGAAGAAGGTTTCCTTGGTGGAAGTATGAGGGGAGCAATAAGCTAGTGTATGAGGGGAGCAATAAGCTAGTGTTGGAAGCAAAAAAAAGTGAGAGTTGCCAAAAGCTTAAGGATCGCTAGAATTTTTTTAATAAAAAAAGGAAAAGGTATGTGGATTTAATTAATTAATTACATGCCTTACCTTCTTTGGTTGAATGAGTATGTAAATTATAATTGAATTTAATTTATTTTGAGTATGGCTTCGGATGTGTGTGAGTGTGGTAAATTGTGTGCATGTGGAACTAGTTACTAGTCATTTATGTGTATATGATCACGTCAGATTTTGCTTAAGGAAAATAAGGGAATCCTAATGGTGTAAGGTGTGGAAACATTAATGGGAAGCTTAAGAATGCTATTAATGTTAGTTAGGGAGAGGATGGGGGCTAGACTTGTTAAAAACGTGTGTGGTTGTGGATAAGCTAAGCGTTGTGTTGGTGTTAAGGGTAGAAAGGCAGTGTGTGGTAAGGTAAAAAAATTAGTATGGTTGGCATGAGATAAAGGGTGTGAGGAATGGAGGATTTATGGCTTGAATGGTAGTAAACATAGGGATAATGAAATTTAGTTTGTTTAGCTAAAACATGTATAGGAAGGGAAGTGCTATGAAACATGAGGAATAGGACAAATGTATGTGTGTCTAAGTTAACTTAATAGAACATGGTTAGTATTTATGGTGATTTGGGAATGAAAGCTTAGATGTGGGATATAACCATGTATCTTATGTTAAAGTAAGAACTAGAATCATATGTTGGTGTCAACCAAATAGAAATGTGTAAATATAGTTATGATGTAAGTGAGGTCAAGAGGTACTCAATCATAAGGAGCTTGGATTATGGGGTAAATAATGGCATGTGGAATACATGGTTGAAATTCGTGAAATGTGTACATTTTGGTCACTATAGGTAGATGGCCATGAAGGATGTACCTATTCACCAGTGTAATATCTATAGAACTTAAGACTACTGCACGAAAATGATAAAGTGGAAAAACAATATTTACATGTAAATAAATTGATAAGGCAAACTATATAACAGAATAATGGAGCATGTAAACAAATTTCAGGATAGATGACCTAATGGGAAATGCACCACTTATTGGGTTTCTTCAGAAATCCAGTAGGAGGTGTCACAGTTAGGGATACAAAAGGCTATTTTATACCAATCTTAGGGATGTATCCCTAATTGCCAAAATCATGTTTTAAGATCAAACTTTAAAAATACCTTGGCATAGGAAAGATAGGAAAACATGGTTGAGATTTTTGGCAAGGGATACTTATCATCTTTCAGAAAATGGTTGAGAGGTTTATAATCAATTACAAGCCTTTTCTTTCCCCGAATTTGCTCAGACCTCTTATTGATATAAAATGCTTAACAAGCCCAGTTGGATTTTGTGGGCTCTATAAGGCTTTGGGCCTTTAATTGCATGCATTCTTCTTTGGCTAGGGCATGATCTTCTAGAGACATTCCTAGATGGGTTGCCTTAGTTGGATTAATATCTTCATTATGTTTGAAAGGCAAGGTAATAAAAAATTCTAGCCTAGTCCATAAATGAGAAGGGTGTTTGTTAATAAACTCAGAGTGAGAGTTTACACAACAATGTTTATGAAGCATATCAATGAGATCTTGGTTTAGGCCAATGATTTTAGGGTTTTGGCTTAAGAATAAAGAATGGGTGTTGGTAAAAGGTTAGAAGTACCTTTTAAACTTGATTTTGGTAGGAAGAATGGACAATTTTTAGAGCTTGCAAGATACATAAAATCCCAAGACTAAATCCCTTCCAAGAAGATTTGATCCTAAGACTATTGTCTAAATGAAACATTCTAGAAATAGTTGAATTTTGATAGGATTTTTGGTTTTAAGCTTTGTATAAAAAATTTCTCCACTCACTGCCTTGAAAGGACATCTAGATGGTTTCCAACAATCAGAGGGCAAGATGTTTAGATTCATAATAGTAAGGTGAGCACTAGTATCAAGAAAGGCAATTACCTTTATGGGTGTGGCATATTTATGCTGGTAAATATAAACTGGAACAGTAGGATTGGATGTTGAGAAAGGGCCAAGATTGGCAATTCTGCTAATTCAATTGAATAAGCAGCATCATATTGTTCTTTGTCTTTATCTTCAGTATCTTTTTCTGAGTTGTATCATACTTAGAATCTAAAAGTTGAATTGTAAAAAGACTTTAAGGATAAATACCATCATCAAGTGAAAAGATTGACTCCACATCTACATCTCCAATGTCTTCTGAGACTGTCTAGTTAATCTTTTGAATAACTATTGCCACCTTCTTCATTTTATTTGGGAATTATTTTGCATAGTGTCCTTTTTTGCCACAGATATACCATTTGTCTGATTTTTTTCCTTTGCTCTTTTTTTTTTAAAGTATTTCCATTTCTTTCTCTGCTTCTTATAATAGGTGTCCCCAAATTTGAACTTCTTGAAGTGCTTTTTCTTTTTCCCATAGGAGCAAGTGCATTTCTTTTCTCCACATATGATGGAAAGATCTGATCTTCTACATGAAGCTTTAAAAGAAGGATCTCTACTTCTTTCCATTAACTCTTAGACAAGTTTCTGCTAGTTGCATAGCTTGTCTAATGCTACGAGCACTTTTTGATAGATTTCTTTAAGAAAAAGAGAGCATTCAGTTGAATTCCTTGTTCTTTCATTAAATATAAGGCTTATTTTGATAGGGCCTTTGAAATTGAAGAGAGAAAACCTTGTTTAAGGTTAAGATCATTCATGCCTCTAAGAATATAGAATCTTTTTCTCATTCTATAATAATGTCTATCAAGATCTTTTTTGGTCAAAGAGCCACACTTCATCTTAAAGAATTCATCTCTGAGGGTTTCATCAAATTAGGCAGGCTTTCCAATAAACTCTTTATGAATGAAATTAAAAACATGAGCAATGCCTGGATATTGGTAAAACTATAGCTTTGTATACATATCTAATATGAAGAATCAATCTCTTAGAAGTCCTATAAATCTTAATGTAAATTCCTAAAGGATTTGAGAGAAATCAGCACCAATTTTTTTTGTTTGTAGTTCCAACCAGACATAAAATTCTTGTAATTTGTCTCTCCATTGATGAGAAGGGATGTCATCAAAAGTGAACCATGGGCCTACACCATTGAATTGTGGTGTTGTATTTTTTATGAAGGTGTAGTTTTCCATTCTTTCATCTAGGTCTTTAGTAAAATATTCTTAAGGGGGATGCTATTCCTTTTTAACTAAAGGGCTAGTTCCTGATGTGCCTGTAGTGCCTAATATGCTTGCAGATATATTTGTGACAATTTTTTGAGGGGTCTCATCAGCCATGAATGCTTTAGGAAAATGTTTAGAGTCTTTATTAGAATCATAAAGAGTTTCTAAGTCTTTTGATTATATTAAAGAGATTTAATCATTAGGCTAATCAAAAATTTAGATTTATGTTATAGGTTGTCTGGCTTATTGGTCCAAGAAAGAAGTGATTAAGTTTGGGTTTTGGATCATCTGTACATCATGAATTTGTTTGTCTCTATCCTTTAAAGATAGTAGGGTTTTTGCCTTTTGGATATTTAAGGAGGATTATTTTTGAGGTAAAGTAGTTAATTCTTTAGAGGTCATTGGAAATTTTCCAGTTGTGAGTTTTTTTTTAAGAGATCATGGGAAAGACCAAGGCTTTCTAAATCTTCCAATGATGGCTGGAAAGGTGGAATGGGTGAGTAACTTAGTTGTTGGGAAAATGGTAAAGGGGCTGAGATTGAAAAACCAAATGGATCATAAGGATGAGTTTTACCTCTAACATCTTTTTCAATAGCCGCCAGTTGGGCTTTAAGCTTGGCAATCTTAGCTGTTTTTGTTTGAAAAGTTGGATCATAATTCTGATGGTTAATCATAGTCATTTACTAGTTATACAACTCATAAATCTATGATTGTAATTGATTCATAAGTTTATATAAAGCTGTATAGTCATTTACTGGTTATACAACTCATAAATCTATGATTGTAATTGATTCATGAGTTTATATAAAGCTTTATTTCTAGTTGTTATTTATGAATTCAATTGTGACACATGGGATGACTCTTGATCAACTTTTTTCTCTAATCTTTTTAGAACCTTATTTTGAGCATTGGCATTTTATGTTTGCCAATTTAGGATAGCTTTAGCTGGACTGACATTTCTGGGCTTTGCTTTTGGATTTGGTCCTAGAGAGTGAACATATGGTGTAAATCTCACAGCTATTATTGGATTTGTATGATCTTTTAAATGTGGGAATTCTTCTTTATAATTATCAGTGATTTGAAAATACAGATCTGGAATATACTCTAGGCTTGAGTCTCCTTTTTTAGGATCCATTTTTAGGCTTGTTTATAACACAACAAAGGTGTTTTAGGTGGTGGCTGAGGCTTTGATTTAAAGGTTGGCGTTGGAATGTTGGGTAGGCTAGAGGGTTTACATTTTTCTAGTGGTTCAGAAAATGTAGAAAAAGGCGAATAGGAGACAAGGTAATCATATTTCCCAGATGGTTCTCCTAATTTTCCAATAGAAGGATCTCTATCTTCATATCTATTATAGAATCTTTGATCTCTAAGTTTACACTTTGATATTCTTCTTCTCCTTTTTTGGTTATCTTCATCATACTCATCTTCAAGCCTAGCCAAATAACATTCATCACAGTCATAGATATCAAAGAAACAGTGACCATTTCTTTTGTAAGCATAAATAGGTTCTCCCAATTTAGAGAAGGCTTTTATAAGAATTGAGTTTTCTATTTTTTTATAAGGTTGTATCACAAACTATGTAGGAAAGACTGAGGTGCTTGATACATCCTTTTGAGGTTCTTCAGAGGGTTTTAAAAACCTTGTCTCTACTGTGCCATATTTCTTTCTAATAAAGAGAGGCTATGTACCCTGGACAGGTTTACACTAGGTATAAAGTTGCTCGTACCTGGTAATCCATGATTTTGGGAACAAGGTTACCAACTCTTCCCTACTTAATTATTTAATGATCTGAACACATGTAGGAATATGGCTTATGTCAATAGTTATCATCAAGGCATCTATTAAAGTTGGTAAGGATAAATCCATTGCATGGTTCTAAACCCTGTAGATTAACTGATAATAAAGGGTTACAACATATGTGGTAGGAACTTGTTCTATTCCCGTAATCTATATTTAAACCTTTAAGGCTGAAGAATATGAGGATCCCTGAGCCTCATATTGAAATTAGGATAGAAAGTAAACAAGACAGTTCTTATATTTAGTGAAGTCTGAATAATACCTATGACTATTTATGGTACTATAAATATCTTGAGTCCAGTAGAGCTATTCTTACAAAAACAGGGAGTCCTTTTCTTCCATGATAAGTGAGAGCTAGTCTGATGGCTCTAAAATAGATGTGAGTGAACCCTTGGCAAGTCCACTGAGGCAAAAATTCATGAGGAATTTCTAAAGATATAAACTGCTTTTCTCCTATTGTTGGAACTAGACATTGATCAAACCTCGAGGATTGGATGTACTCTTTGACAGATCTAGATGGATGATAAAGCAAAGTTTTAAGAGACTGGTGGAAAGAACTTTTATGTTTTGAATAAGCATCATATGGGTTGATCAAAGGTATTTCAGTATTTTGAACTTTGTTTAGGTTAGGGCTAAAGTCATATTCATATAAAAAATCAAGTTTTCTTGCAGAAGTTGAAGAAAGAGAAGGTGAAGAGAGTCTAGGAGGGGTAAGAGCTTCAGGTTTATTTTTAGTGTCTGCCATTTAAGGATTTTCTCTATTTCTTGCAAATGTATCATAAAGAAGGAATAATAACAAGGTTCTAATACCATAATACCCGAGAGCCCCAACTATACAATAAGAACAATTATGACTAGCTAGCTTATTTCTCAACTCTAGATTGAGAGCCTATATGTCCTCTTAGACATATTATTTATTTGATTTTATTACTTTCCCATTTGTGATTATTTTGTGCTATTGATATAATATATATATGATTATTTGTTTTTTTATTCCTTTTATAATGATATTCATCCTTTTATTATGATTATCAATTTCGGGTCCTATATCTATTTTTATGGTGTTGATTTTATTTGTTATTCTAGTTATTGTGTTTATGTATTAATTTAATTTATTTTCTTTGGTTATGATGTTTATTATTTCTCGAATACAAAAATGGGTGTGGTAAAATAATAATTTTGGCCCTTTTTGTATTGGGACACTATTTTTATGATTGGTAAAAGTTGGTTTGGATGGCCCGAGTGACTATTTGAACCAAAATGACCTTTTGTTGGCTACATAATTTTTGGTTCATGATTTATTATTTTGACCATATTTAATGATTTTTTGGTTCTATAGAAGGTTAAGATAAGTTGTGGAAGATTTATTTTTATATATTTCATTATTTTTTTGATATGTAATTATTTTTCTCATTCAACTTTTTAGACAAAGTTGTAGTAGGATTTTCAATCATAATTATTCTAAATATTTTCTTGTATAATTCCATGTCTATTAGAATAGGTAGTCAAGATTATTTTTGATTCGATTAAAAATTAAAATTATATAAAATGTTTTATAAAAAATAAGGACTTAATTGCATAAAAATAAAAATTTTAGGACAAAAATTTTAAATATTCAAAATTGTCTTAATTTGATAAAACAAGATGTTTTAATTAATAAATGTTTTAATCAATATATTTTTTAGGGCCAAAGTTCTCTTAACCCAAAATTATTTGAGTTAAAGAATAAAATTTTATAAAAAAAATGGTATTTTAATTGCATAAAAATGTTTTAAATAAAATGATTTTTAAAACCATTGTTCCAATAAGCTTAAAAAGATTTAATTTGATAAAAATGCTTTTGAAACCAAAGTTCTATATCCTTATAAAATTAATTTTAGTAAAACAAAATATATTTTCAATAATAAAAGAGTTTTTGGAGTCAATGTTCCATTTACTCAATAAAAAAATTATTTTGGATCAATGTCCTCAATTTAATGAATGAGCATGTATGTTGGATATTAATAATTTATTATTTTAATGTATGATATTTTATTTGAATTGCTTTTGACTTGCAAATGTGCTTATTTATTTTAATTGCAATAACTGCATGCTTGAAGGGATTTAATATAAATTATAATTGTTGAGATGAAAACTAGTATTATGTGGTGGGTATGAATAAGAAGGAAAACCTGAACCCAAAATATCTTTAGTTGACTTCTTAGACTACTTACCCAGGTGGCAACTCACACTCAACATAGGATAAACCGCTTTATGGGAGACGCTCAAGCTCCCATTCTCATGTCAAATTTGGAACATGTCTTTTAGAGGCACATTACAGTCCAGTCCCATGTCACGGTCGAGGTACCTCCAGACACTTTATTTTGTTTTTATGTTTCTAGCATATTTTATATACAATATTTGTGCCATGTATAAGTTTTACCTTGATAATCTCTTCTCTTATTATTTAAAATGATTAGTCTAATACTAAACCTATCATATGTCATTTTATAAGCATTTAGTGGCGTGTATTTTCTTTCTAAGTTCTCCAATCATATCCCTAATTCAATTTTGAAGAATGCCAAATACAAAAGAAATTTAGCTGCATTTTAGGGATTGCAGCTAATATGGTATTTTATCCAAAATTAAAAATTGAATCTTCATTATATGATTTTATAATCAAATTAAGTTATTATGACTTTGTCAAGTTTCCTTTAAGATGAAAGTTTATTGCCTAAACATCAACAACAATAGTAATATGTGTTTAGACATTCTTAAAGAACATTAGAATCCTAAACTTGTAGTTTCAAAGGTACCTATTGCTTATGAAGACTACACCAAATAAAGTTTTGCAAATAATTTAATGCATATTTTATAGGTGCTGTTATCCATATGCTCACTACTAATGGATCCCAATTCTTATGATCTACTTGTGCTAGAGATTGCTCAAGTCTACAAAATTAATAGAGATGAGTATAAGATTATAGCACTATCATGGACTTAGAAATATGCTATGGGCTAGAAGCTTCTGCATACACATATAATTCTTTTTGGGGTAATACTTTATTGAGCTATCATAGATTTTTTTCCATTTGTTACCATATGCAAGTTACAAGTTTTTTAGGTTAATAATCTAGCCATCAAGCATTGATTTGTTAAACCCTTTCACATTTTAAGTTATAACATTTCTTGCTAAAACTATTTTGGATACAAGTAGCCTTTCAGTCAATTTAGGGTATAGCCAAAAAAGTTTTTCTCATACCCACTATATATGTGTCACGAATGCTCGATTATTTAAAATAATTTTTTTATAATTGATTAAATGAAATAAAATATTGAGTTTTAATTCCATGAGCTATACATAACATGCATCATATAATTCTTCATAATTAAATTGCAACCATTAATAAAGTTTACCTTCAGTCAATTTAGAAGGTAACAAATCTTGTCACTAATTATTATGTTATTTTAACAAAAAATATACCTTTTCATGTTGCAGTTAGCTTTATAAGTAAAATATCTGATAGAATAGATAAAATGCTTTATCACAATTGTTTGATCTACTGAAGATCTGCTAAATATTTTGGATATAGTTGTTGATAATTATCTACTCTGCCACGCCTCAAATTTTGAATTGACTATGATTTGATTATCATACCAACTATAATCATAGGATTATGGTAGATTTGATTAAGATATGATTTGTTGTAACTTTATCAAATAAAATCCTTACTTATTGTAACTTCTTCCTATTATACTTCTAACTCAAAGTGTATATGTTAGCACTTAGTTCTTGGGCCTATGATGATAGCCAAAGAGAAGCCCAAGCAATAAGATGAAGTAGCTTGAAACTTAGTCTGCACGGACTAATAGGATAATAGACTAGTTAACCCAACTTTTACACGGATTAACATATAG
>CANXYI010833415.1:0-13258 GCA_948208565.1 Hura crepitans | reverse complement strand
TTCATATCAACTTTAAAAGCTATAAATGTTAGGTTACAAATGTTGGATGATAAAGGCTTACTAGCAGAATTACAAGTGAAAGAGGCTCAGAAGGATAATCATAGGCTTGTCAGTATTATGAATTCGATTCAAAAGGGGAAGCCCTCTGAGTTTGAGATCAAGGATGATGGCTTTTTGCTTTACCATGATCGGCTTTATATGCTAGATATAGTAAATTTGATATAGTAGATTCTGTAAGAAGCACATCATGCCCCCATATGCAATACATCCTAGTAATACTAAGATGTATCAAGATATGAAGATAGCTTATTGGTAGGCCGACATTAAGAGAGATATAATTGAGTTTCTGGTCAGATACCTTACTTGTCAGCAAGTTAAGACAAAGCACTAGGTTCTATTTGGGTTGCTTCAACCTATAGTAATACTAGAATAGAAATGTGATCAAGTCACTATGGATTTTATAGTTGGACTACCAATGACAAGAAATAAATGTGATTTAATCTAGGTAGTGGTTGATAGATTGATAAAGTTAGCACACTTCATACTAGTCGAGATGGATTTCTCTTTAGATAAGCTTGCAAAGTTGTATATTGATGAGATTGTTTGACTGCAAAGCATGCCATCATCTATTATTTCTATTTGAGACCTAAGATTTACATCGAGATTTTGGGGGAAACTCTCTAATGCCTTAGGTAGTTGACTTAGTTTCAGCACATCATTTCATCCGTTGATAGATGGTTAATCAGAGAGAGCCATCTAAGTTCTCAAAGATGTGTTAAGAATCTGTGCTATCGAGTTTAAGGGAAGTTGGGATCACTATCTTTCCTTGGCTGAGTTCGCTTACAATATAGTCATTACGCGAGCTTAGGTATGGCTCCTTATAAAGCCATGTAATGAAAAAGATCTAGAACTCTATTGAGTTAGAGTGAGTTGAGTGAGCATAAGCTTATGGGACTAAATTTTATTCGCGATGTAGAAGAGAAAGTGAGAATCAATAAAAATAGGTTGAAAGTAGCGTCATATCAACATTAGTCATATGTAGATCTTAAAAGGAAGGATATTCAATATGATATGGGAGAAAAGGTGTTTCTCAAGGTATCTCCATAGAAAAAAGGTGTTAAGATTTGGTAAGAAAGGAAAGTTGAGTCCGTGGTTCATTAGCCCATATAAAATTAGAAAGCGAGTTAGACCAATGGCTTATAGATTAACTTTGCCTCCCATACTTGAGTAGATACATAATGTGTTCCATGTATCTATGTATAAGAGATACAGATTAGATCGAACACATGTGCTATCATTAGAGGAAATGGGGATACAACTAGATCTATCATATGAAGAAGAGCCAATGAAGACTTTGGCTAGAGAAGTGAAAAAGCTATGGAGAAAGTTGGTGCCTATTTTAAAAGTCTTGTGGAGACATCATCGCATTGAGGAAGCTATATGGGAAAGAGTAGATTAGATGGCATAACAGTTTCCATAGCTATTCATTCCAAGTAATTTCAAGGATGAAATAACTTTCAAGAGGAGAAGAAATGTAAAGCCTTGAAAATCCCTAATTTATGAATAGTTTTTAATAAGAGTATTCAATAAGTTAAAGATCCAGGCTATACTAACACTGACCAATAGAAGTATTAATATAAAAGTATTATGCACAAAGTTTCGAGTGAAAATGAAGTCATTAAAAGGGTAAACTGAGAGGTTGAAGTTTTCATACTAGTGTCTTGTGAATAGTGTAAGAGTGAAACTTGAACCATAAAATATTTTAATTTTGCTCAAATTGACCTAAAATTGGAACAACCTAACACTTATAAATTCTACCTATTCCAATGGAACTGAAATCGAAAATTTTTGAGATTGAGAAGTATTTTTTAGGAATTGTCAAATATTAAAAATTGCAATTTTTATCGATTTTCTTAGAATTTTGGGCAAAAATTTTAGGTGCAGTAAAATACGGATTTTATGATTTTTATGTAAAATCCAAGAATTTTTGGGCTTACAGATTAATTTCTATGAATTTTTGAAGGAAAAAGGGGAATAAAAAATATTTTTTTAAATAAGCATAAAAGGCAAGTTTTGGCATTTTGCAACTTCATCTTCCTTCCTTATTTTCTCCATGCTTGATGTTCCAAGGCCTCTTCCCCTACTTTTTCTTCACTTTTACTTCAATATAAGCTCGTTTTCACCATCAATCATGCCTACATAGTCCCATAACCTCAATTTTAGCATAAATTTCTAGAAAAACCATAGAGATTTCTTATTTCAATGTTAAGGTGAATAGTGACCAAGGTTGCTTACAATGAGTTTTTTCAAGTTTTTATTTTTTTATAATGTGCCTCAAGGACTGATAGTAATAGTATAAAAGTCAATTTTCAAGTTCAAGCTATGGTTGATTTTATATGAATTTTTGAACATTATGTATATTATACGTTAAGATAAAGAGAAGGAGAAGCAATGAGTGACAATTCTTAGTGTATTCAACAACCGTTGTAAGTGTATTCAAATTAATTTGTGTGTTACATAAAGATTTCAATATAAAAAGTGTGTATGTGTAATATGTTAAGAAGTGCATTTTGTGCAAACTAATTAATAATCATATGTTTGGTTAAAAATGATACATAATTGCTTTACATTGTTGTTAATTTTAGTGACTTATTATATTAGGACATAAAGTGTCCACCATTATATAATAATGAGTAATAACACATAAGCTTAAAATGACATTAAAGTATGAACAATTGCATGTTGAAAATGTGTTCAATATGAAATTAGTTGGTATCATGTATGATTGATTTTTTAAGTGCTAAAAATACATGTAATTTGATTTAACCAAAGGGTCAGTTATATACATTAGTGTAATATGACGATAAATGAGTATCATAGCCAAAATATAGCAATATTAAAGTTCAAATACGTGAGAACACGGTAACATAAGACATTGTTCCATATGATTAGACAACCTAGATTGGATAGGTTGACCGACCTAATAGGGATAGGTAGCAGTTGCTAGGGTACCACGATGCCTAAATTAGGTTCATATAGCTATTACAGGGTTTATAAGGCACTACACAACCATTTAGACTGCAGGCAATTACTTTTGGATTTTAGGTAATTAGGTGAGTGCAACCATTATAAGGTCGATAAGGTCATTACATAATTATTTGGCTTTTGAGATATCAGGCAGGTGTAGCCATTGTAGGGTCTAAAATATGGGGCACTGCATACACTATATATGATCATTTTGATCAAGATCTAGATATCCAGTATTGATATGTTGTTTTACAGGTATGGGAACGAAATGAGATAACATTGATTTGAACATGATGATATAATCTTATTTTGAATATGGTATTATATATGAATATATTGTGATATGTTTATTATATTGGTATGGTTATGAAAATGTATAGTATACATTATCCTTTTTGATTGACATAATTGATGCACCTTGTATCCATGACACATAGGATAAGGAATATATGCATATGGATTTATACACTCACATAGTTTATATCTGTGAAATATATATAGACATTTGATATGTTTATATGTGAATATATGTATGTAAACATAAGTTCATTCAAATACACCACTAAGCAATTGCTTAGCATGTCATTTTTATATGATGCATAGGTTAAGGCTAGCAAGATTGTACATAGCCTTAAATCAGAAGACTTTTTGCAAGAAGATCAATTTTTGGTACAAAATTATTTTTAGTTTGGCTACATGATATATGTATACTGAAGCACTCTTATATAGCAAGGGATGGGCCTAACCTATATTGTACATATGATTTAAACACATCTATATAAACATTTTTAACTAGTATTTGAGAATGTGTGTGTTATATATAGAAATTTTATAAACCTATCATTATTATTGTGATAAGTATGTGTTGGAGGGTCAGATAGACCCAGAAGGTGTTATTTTGAGTTGATTTGTTTTAAAAGTGTTTTTATTTAATAGGTTACTATTTAGGGCTTATGCACGGATAGTCATTATGTTGCCTACTTTTTTAGCATAAGGTCCAAATACTGAACTAACAAAAAAGATTTTCAATTTTCCATACTTTTTGACAACTATTGCATGTAATACATTTTTTCAAAAGCAAGATTTGTTTTATTAAAACATTATCATAAGATCAAATATCGATTATGTCTATGTCCCTTGTTTAGGACAAGTGATTGGATCAAGTAAGGGGTGTCAAACCCTTTTAGTCCTCACCTCAACTCAATACCTTAAGTAGACATATCATATCAAACCAACTCATCCACACATATGTATAACATAAAAACATAACGTATATAATATGTTTACATCTCAACATCCTCTATCATAAAGCATGTCATCACACTTTAGTCCTAACATGCTTACATATGAATGCTAACTACTAATAAGAGTACATCACACTATACAACCAAAATCACTTGATAAAGTCTCTTTTGCTCTATGCTGTTGCTACTGAGGCTGTCTAAGGCAAGTTATCTACTGCCTATGCATCAAACACACAATGTGCTAAGCATAAAGCTTAGTTTTGTATTCAATAAAATATGATTATGCATATAGGCACACAAATGCACATTAATCATACAATATCATACAGTCATGATAGACCAATTATACACACATTATAATGTACATTATTTACGTGTATATGCTTGTTATATTACCTTATTCCAAACAAATTATATGCTTACTCATTTCATATATATCAAGTTCTTTATTCATCTCATAATACACATAATTTTAGTTTCTTAATTAACCAATTAATTAGCCTATATCTAATAAACATGAATCCCAATACTAGACATTAGGATCATGTTGTGTAGTGGCCTACATTTTAGACCTAATGGCTATTACACCAGTATAACAAGTTATCAATAATTGTGTAGTAATCTTGATGAACCTCCACTATGGCTACACCTTTATGAATATATGTGTTGTGATTATAATGGACCTTCTCACAGTTGCACCTATTAGAAATCATAACATGTTAATGTATAATGGATTATAACAATGTATGATATGCATAAGTGAGGTGGCCCAAATGGACGTAATGGTGGTCACACCTATATAAACATGATACCAAATATCTAGTAGCTACAAATTCCCTAGTTGACTAGTCAACCTATCCAGTAGGTTGTCTATCATATATGGTCTTTAACACTTTACATTGTACAATTTTATATTACATATTTTTATTACTTAACACATATTCACATTCATTACTTTCTTTACCTCATTGATACCATTATGTTCCTTACAAAATGCTCATTTGAGGACTTTTATACCATAATCATAAATGACATTTCAATTATACGTACATTACAACTTAAGTTACATTACATCTCATTATAACATGTGAAAATGTAAGTGCAAAACACTCATCAAACTTATAATGCATCACATTTCCATCATAATACGTTTTTATTCATCAAACAATATTCTAACATGATTAATTTTTCAATTGTAGCACATTTATACATAATTTACATAATATTTCAAAAATTACCATTTTGCCTTTTTGTTACATATTGTATTACCAAGTGCACAACTTAACCAAGCATTAATTCAATTATCATTTAACAATTATTTTCACTTAATTAACATATTTTAAACTTTATAATGGCATCAAAATGATTTTAGAGCAAATTAAACTACTAAAATTACAACTTCTGTATTATGTTTTCAACATGAAAATGCACAAATAAATTATGTGTACATATATTTTACTGAATACACTTACAGAGCTATTTTTTGGTGTCCCACATACCACATTACTAATTTTAGAGATTATGTATTTTACTAGGGGCGAGAGTGGTTACTGGAATCGCCACCTAGCCTCTACACTAGGACCTTTGATCTTCTATACTAGAAAGGTTTAGAATTTTAGATTTTATTTATACCCCAATAATATGTTGTCCATGTATATTGTAACATTTATGAATCCCTTATCATTTAAGCACATGTCATTCTTAATTTAAATTCCATCACCTTTGCATGTATGGAAATAAATTATGATACTTAAAGAATGCAATTGCATTTGTTATACATCCAGAAAGTAGGTTATTTATTGATTGTTAATTGAGTTAACCTTAATTCCATAGGAATTGGTAGCAATTGCCCAACTCCCATCTCTAGGAGATTGCCCTTTTTCATATGACTTTTGATTAGGGAAAACTTGAATCCATTTTATTAGAAAACACCAATTAATTATATAAAAAAATATTTTAATGTGAGATTAGGATTTAACATGTAAAATAAGTTATTTACTAACTATTACAACCCCAAAATGAATGATAAAGTGTTTATGGTACAAAACAAAAGAGACAAATTATAGTTTTAAAGTGGTCCTACTTCTACATTGCTAGGTTCGTGCAAATGTCAAAAAGGTCTATTGTTGGTCCGTGCAGACTATTGCTAGGGAAGGATTAGGTTTATTCCATCTTCCACTCTAACCATAGAATCCAATTGAAAACTCAAAAGACATCAAAGACAAAGAGGCTAGATCATGATTATTGACACATGATAAATAGAATATGAACATACATGAGATGAATTAATCAAAGGCCTTTAATTATACAAACAAGACACATGACAAGGAATCATCATATAACATACCACACGTATGTCTGTGCAAATATACAACCCTTAGGATTGGGAGTCTGTACGGACTACTTTCCAACTTTAAGCACACAATCACATACTTTCAATATCAACCCATGGATATATCAATTCACATCAATCAACTAGTGTATAATGTTGTACTATTGGAAGGAAGAATTGTGTTCATTAGACGTAGGTTTGTGCAGACCAGGTTACCAAATTCTCATAAAAGAAAGAAGGCCATGCGAACTAACCTATATGCTTGTGTCTAAAGGTATGAAGTCCATGTAGACCTAATCATACATATGATTAGATTTATATAGTGGTGATCAACATCATGTAACATGTTAAACATTAGCTATATGTATCAATCTCACATCATATGTATCAAATACAATTGGCCTACTCATCATAAATAGGAGTGGGGATAACAAAGTATCGCCTCACTTATAATCAACTTCAGAGATCATTGGCACATCAAAACATCAAAGAATTCTTTAATAGACCTTAGATATTACCTAGACAAGGAAATCTCCTTAAACACTAGCATAAAAGCCTTATGATTTAGATGAAGATGGTTGAAATCTCTTTTAGATCAAGCCTTCTAAGCTTTTCAATGTTTTTTACTATTGTAATATATGTGATTGTTATTCTTTTCTAAAATCAAAAAAATTGAACCCCTTCTCTATTGATGTAGAGAAGTATTTATACTTACTCTTTAGGTTTTTTCCTTTTTCTATCTAGAAGGGAGTCCTAATCCTTAAAGTTTTTTAGCTCTTAGACTAAACAAGTAATATTTCCATCTAGAGCATTTTTCCTGCCAGCAAGTCTACACGGACTTTTCGTACTAGTTTGTGCAGACTAAGTTTTTTGGTATAATGGACTGTAATCCTCATAGGCTGGGATCTAACCTATTCCTATAGTTAGTCTATGCAGAAATGGATAGTAAGTCTATGTAGACCTATATCTAGATGGCTTTGTGCTAGGCCTAAGAGTTTATCTTTGGCTATCTTCATAGGTCAAGGTGGGGTGTCTATAGTTGCCCCCACTTTGGTGTGTGCTGTGTGTCAATAGCACATAGTAAAGTATCTAAGTTAGGGATACTTACTTGTCAACCAATTCAGCTCATGACATTATTAAGTGTGCATTGACTTTAACATTAGTTGTGGATTAGCTTATGAAGCATGAACCTAAAAGGATAGTGGTTTGGCTTGTGAGGCTGAACTCAGACATGATGGATTGAACTCTAGTGTTGATCCTTAAGATGATGGATTGAACTCTATTGTTAATCCTTGAGATGATGGATTGATCTTTGGTGTCGATCCTTGAGATGATGGATTGATCTTTGGTATTGATCCTTAATATGTGGATTAAACTCTAGTGTTGATCCTTGAGACAATGGATTGAACTCTAATGTTGATCCTTGAGACGATGGATTGAACTTTGGTGTTGATCCTTTATTGGTGGATTGAACTCTAGTGTTGATCCTTGAAATAATGGATTGAACTTTAGTGTTGATCCTATAAGAAAGAAATGAAATGTTAATTTCATTGTGAGGAGAGTAAACTTTAACCTTTTAGAGGTATTTCTCTTTCCCTCAAGCCTTTTTGGATTTTGGTGGCCTAAGGTTCATGCAAACACTGTGGGTCATAGTTCGTGCAGACTAATCTTGATTAGAGTCTATGCAGATTTGTGCTTGACTCTCACAGACTATTAGTGATGAGGGTCTATACGGATATAGCATAGATATAGTCTGTGCAAACTTTCATTGCAAAAGTCCATGTAGACTTATCATGTCAGTGATATAATTGTTCCTTTTCTCCTTCATTTCTTATTTATGTCCTTTCCAGTCTTCTTCCCTACTCTTTTTCTCTTAAACAAACATCCTAACCATGGCTTCTTATGTCGGCAGTGTCTATGGTTTGTCTTCTTCAAATGGTGAAGAAACACCCACTGTGATCCTCCTTCCACTGGAGGCTAGATCTGAACTTTCTCCCCTCCTTTAGAAGACATCTCTATGTTAACACCATTTCATTTTATCCCTTTCATCACCATCAACATCCCAAGGAATGCCGCACCCATCAATAGAATGGCATTTGATGACCTAACTTCGATTTTGGTAGATTTGGCACATTATGCTTGCTCTGAGGTGTATCCTCACATGTGTTCTTCATCTCTAATGTATTTTCTATCAACGTTGATTGATTTTCTTTGTGTTTTTATGCTCTGAGAATTTTTTAGTGCGATAAGTCTGTGTGGACTATGTAAGCTAGGGAACAACAAGTCCGTGCATACTTAGATTTCTAGGAAAGTTGGTCTGTGTGGACTTAGCGTTCAACTTTATTTCTAGAACTCATCATATGGTCATTCTAGATGCTCCAACTTTCAAAGTTTGTGCAGGCTTGTTGTTTGACTATTTTTGACTTGCATGATGTCCATGTGGACATATAGTTGACCATTTTTTGACTCTGTTGGTAGTTCATGCAAACTTATGTGTATCTTTGTAATTGAGGTCAATGCAAACTTGTTGTTTTGAAATTTTGGTTCGTGTAGACTTTTATTTGACCTCTACCTTGTTTATTTTATAGATGCATCTTTAGTGCAGAGGCACCTTGTCTGGTTCTTAATAGTGGTAGTCCATCATGGCAGTAGTGGTAAAGAGTAGAGTGGTACAACCGGCTTCTAGACCTTCCTTGATCACCTTATGGGCAAGGATTTTTGTAATGATTTGCAAGCCTTACGGGCACTATAGATAGGTGGATCAATACCACCCATACTTTCCATATACCTTTTAGTGAGATGGCGATCATACCCTTCAATTGGGCATTCAGTACTAGGGCTCCCTGTACAGGCTGTGCTATCACCTTTGATGCTTGCTATCAGCACCTATCCTTATGGCTACCAAAGGTGAAGGAACTGCTAAGGTTTATCCCTCAGGATAAGGCTAGCAGTATCCATTGTATAGACCTATATGAGAGATGGAGAGAGGAGTCGCCCTCGAGTGAGTTAGAGGTAGACCAGCACGCTTGTTGTTTTGTGTTGTACTTGCTAGGCACCACCTTGTTTACCAATGCCAATGGTACTGTGAGGTGGAGCTTCCTTCTGATCTTGAAGGAGGTCAACAAGATAAGCAGCTAGAATTTGTGTTGCTCATCTTTGGGATTGATGTTCTGAAGCCTTGATATGGCTGTGCGGACTCGAAAGAGCTACTACTTTATTTAGGGCTTTGTGTCAGGCATCTTGGTAAGCCTTCCTACTTTTTAGTTACGCACTTCTCTACAAGGTTTTATTGGTGCTTTTATTTCTTGTTGTTCACAGGTGTGGGCTTATCAGCTCCATTTGTTGGCTTATCCTTGAGAGCTAGATGTGCCCCACTACTATCCAGCGATGGATAGGTGGGTCTAACCTACCTTCGGCCTATAGAACATGGCCTCTTTGATGCAGTATCGCCAGTACCTTAGCTCC
Organism: Hura crepitans; assembly: GCA_948208565.1. NCBI lineage: Eukaryota > Viridiplantae > Streptophyta > Magnoliopsida > Malpighiales > Euphorbiaceae > Hura > Hura crepitans. The sequence goes on along the minus strand of CANXYI010833415.1, from coordinate 3,190 downwards.
CATGTGTGGACAGACATGAGTGTTTCCTACATAAAAAAAGATTTCTATTAGTGTTTATTCACATGTAACTAACACTTACTTGTACAAGTTGATTTGGCTTTATGGTTCTTTCCCATTGATGAGTTGCCTTCTCCTCTGCACTTCATTAGGGACTTGCCCTTTCGTCATCTACTGCTGGCCACTGTAGAGACGTACTGTTGGTTTCTAGGGGAAAGAGTGGTTAGCTGGTACTTGGGTCCTAATGTCCACCTCATTCCCTTGAACCCTCCTAATTCAATGTTATTTAGGAGGTATATTGACAATTTGGAGTTCATGAAAGGGATGACAATGGGAATCTCGGGGGCGACTCTAGTAGAAGATGGTGATAAGGGTTATGCTCCCAAGGCTTCGACTCACTTGCTTCCACGAGTTCCTTATACATCTGGATCTCTTCCACCTTAGGTGAGTTTTTTTGTGTGTTTTAATTCATTTTCGTGATATTTTCTAACTTGCATGTATGGCACTGCAACCTGCTACTGCCCTTGGGGCCGGCCCATCCTCTTTAAGAAAGTAGCCTAGGACTGCTCCTAGCTTCTCTAGTTCTTAATTCTCGCCTCTACATGCTCATGGTGGAGCTTCAAGCCTATCTACTGGTCTATCGCCTTTGCCCAGTGAGGTGTTAGGAACATTGGTGGATGTGCCTGAGTTAAGCTATATGCTATGGTGTTGATGGGGAGTTATCTTCTACTAAGCTTTGCATAGAGGAGAATTGGCCCGTGGCCTTTGAGCCTGAGAATACGATGCTAGTAAGGTCATCAATTTTGCTACTTGTATCACTTGGATCTTCTTATTGCATGTGCCTTATATTTCTTTTCTCTGATTAAGTGAAGAAGGCTTCAGTAGAAAGGATAGCTCGGATTGTGGAGGCTCTTAGAAGAGCTATAATAGATGAGACCCAAGTGCTGGCTGTAAGCGGTTATTCCTATCATGGTGAATTTGGTGCATGTCATGCATATCATGTGTATTATATGTGTTTACATGTATATATATGTATGTTACATGTGTATGTATATTGTGCATGTCATGTATGTTACATATGTATGTATGTTACATTAATCATTTACTCTTCTTGCAAAATGAATTGTCAAGGCATGTGGCAACCTTATGTGAAGCTTAAAGGAAGATCCAGGCTTATAAGGTGGCTGAGAGGTTGGTGATCTCTTCTGAGGATGAGGACACAGAGGAAGAGGATAGCTTTAAGGAATAGACTAGGAGGGCACCCCCTCCTTCTTTTCTTTCTTTTTTTATGGTTGTTGTATGGGTAGCATGATGTGAGGCCTCCTCTCTTTCTAGGATAGGATTCTTTGCTTCCTATCTTCATACCTTTGGACATTATATGCATAATTTAATTTTTCTTTTCAAGCATATTTGTCTTTAAACTTTATTTGATCTTGAATGCTATATTTTTCTTTTGTGCCCTTATATAAACTTATGGTGCTTTAGTCCGTGCAGACCTAAAATGATATTTTAGTTCGAGTAAACTTGGTTAACTTAGTTCAGGCTGACACTACACAAATGTTATCACAGACTTGTCATAGTGGCGACACAGGCATCTGTTTTTTAGTCTGTGTGGACTTTGATGCCATTTCTAGGTTTATGCGGACCTTATCGTGTGCTTTGGATTCTTATTTCTAATTGGAAAAGGAATGAGATGCCTTAGCTTATAAATACCCTCTTTCTTTGATTCTCTCACCCTATTCCCTACATTATGTCTTCTTTCAGCTTGGAGTTGTCTAAGCTTTTAGAATCTAAGGCCTTTTGGGCTTTCCCCATTCTTGCCCCTTTTTTGGCTCTCAGGTTTTTGAGGAAAGTTCGGATTAACCTCAATTTCTTAAATGCTACTGCACGACACTGGGACCCTATTTTCCATGTTCTCACCATTGGTCAACAAGAAATTTGTCCAACCTTAGAAGAATTTGCTGCTATCTTAGAATACAAACTTACTCCTACTACCCCTTTAGCCTTGCCTTCTTTTGAGGATTGCTACCCTATGGATATCATTCTAGCTCTGGGCTTTTCTTCGGTTATGGCTAGTAAAATAGTGCCCGGGGTAGGCCCGATTTCTCTACAAGCAATTCTAGATTATGCCCATCAAATCTCTGTTGCCGTAGTAGAATGGGCGAAGTGTATCTTATTATGCCTTTTTGAAAACTATCTTAGTGTTACTTCTTACGATGAATGTTGTGATTTCAAAATCTTTCACATTTTTACTGCAATGTGTTTTGGCTATAATCCTTTTGGCATCTTTCTAGCTGAAACCATCTGTGGTTTAGATACACTAACAAAAGGAAACATTGATTTTGTAGCTAGGAGTCCACTTCTCTTGCAAATATATATTATGAATTTTTACTTCGTTATGACCCTAACTTTTGCCCAATATGCTTGTGATGATTTTCGCACTAGCGAGTTTGCCTAATTTTTGCTTAGGTGGTCCTTTACAGATTTTCCAACCTAACGGCTTTTTTTTTAAGAATTAATTGCAAGAGAAATTGTGGTTGATCATTCCTCCATCTGAAAGACTTTAGGTGAAGTATGGCTCACATCATCATTGTGAGAAGAAGCTTATAATAAAGTGTGACTCCCTTGACTAGTGGCTTTCATGGCTTGACACAGCTACTTTAGTGCAATTGAGGTGTCCTTGGTGGAAAATCAGCCATTTTACCCTATCCAACCATATAGGTTGTGTTCCTCTAATCGGGTTGAGACATGCTACCTTTTACAGTCCTTCGCGCATCTTGTAATAGTTCAATTTAGTACAAAGGATACCCACTGAGCCTCTAGGATTCCATGGTGACCTTTTAACTTGTCACTTTCTACAATCTTTCCCTGACTTGTGGAAGCAATAGGCCATCCTAGGGGACGTGCCTGATTACACAATCAATGCTATTAATACAGATGAATCATAATTGAGTGGATTTTAAGTGACACTAAAGACAATAGATCATTAGCACTAAAAAGGAAGACTGAAGACAATGTTCCTAATTCTAGAAAGAAATAATGTATATAGAATTTATTTACTTGTGTAACCCCTTCCTTGATGGGAATTTGCATATCAATGATCAAAACTAAAGCATTTTTATCACCAATTGCATTTAAGACTAAGCCTATTAATCTTGGTGAATGTATTAATTTCCATTGATAGTACTGTCAT
>CANXYI010833309.1:0-11413 GCA_948208565.1 Hura crepitans | reverse complement strand
AATTTTGGCACAAGGATTTTCAATTTTTGAATATGTAACACTATTTGAAAAAGTTTTTGAAAATCCATATTTTTACAAGTGAAGTCTTTTAAGAAGAATGTTTTATTACAAGTAATAATATAAGTAACTTTGGATATCTCGATTTGCATGCACTCTGTAGTCAGGCTTGATGATCGGTTGGCAATCAAACTGGGTAAGAGGTGTCACAAAGGGGTATAAGAAAAAAGAGAATAAAATTAATTCTTGAATCCTTCACCATTCAAACTAAATCAGCTAAGGAATAAAAAGGAATCAAAGAGAGAGATGTTAGTTTGATGAGCTACAAATGGTGCTAATAAGCTACGAGTGAAGTAGGCAAAATAGTAAACACCACTATCATAATAGCAATTGGCACAGTAAAGAGAGCCATTGCAGTGGTTCAACCACAATAGAATAATAGGGAACCATGGTAGAGGGATAATGATCGAGTTGCTACTATAAGAAGGAAGAGAGTGTCACTGGTAGCAAAGGGATAGCAATTAAGCAACCTTACTGTTGCCACAGTGGCTAGATACAAGCACTAGTGGCGTAACAACTACTGCAGCTCAATAACACCACTATTGTTATTTGATGTCACAGATGCTGCAGTAGTTAGACATGAATGATGGGTGCAGGAAAGCAATGGCAACTCGAGTTTATCAAAATAGGTAAATATTTGTTTTTTCTCCTTTTATGAATAAATTAAGAATCATTAGTATTTAAAAGATTAAACTAGATCTAGAATACTACTACATTTAGAATGGAACCGCATGTAAAGGACAGTAGAGGCTAAGAAGCTAATGTTAATTCATTTTAATATCTTCTTCTTCCTTCTAAACTCTTTCAGTTTAAGCAAGTGGTTTGCTGATAGTGTGATTTTATTAGTATAAGAGGGAATAAAGGACATAGAAGGGTAAAACTTTAATTGGGCTCTCAGGAAGATATAGTTTAGAACATTTTAAGGCAAATTCTAAATTCTCAAGATGAATTATTGAGAGTGTAAACTATTATTTCAAAGGTTCGTGAATTAAAGGGAGAGTGTGTTCCTAAAGAGTGAAGTTAAGTCTGGGAATATACTGCTACCTTAGTATTTACAGTAGGAACACATATTATTTTCTGTAAAATGGGTAACAAAAGTATATGTAAGTTAAGAAATAGTATTTAGTATAAAATAAAGGTTTAATAAATTAGTAAAATGCTGCCTTCTATGGTTAGAAATTCAATGGATCGAGTGTTGGAATAATGTAAGAAAGTAAAAGTTGGAAAAGAAAATGATTATGTGATAGGTAGACAAAAAGCATAAATTTTGACATTTTATATATGTCCTACCCCTCATATTCTTATAGAGTTTAAATAGAAACTTGAGCTATGATTGCAATCAATAGTTAACAGAGTCATTAAATATGAACTATGTTAGCATGCTATTAGCTAGGAATATTAGGATGCCTTTATATTAGTTAGTTGGGGAAACACATGCAACCTTTGGGTTAAGATGTAACATCCTAGATGAGATAATGGTAACATAAGAACGAGCATTACGAATCAAGTCAATAACAATTGAAACGAGTCATATAATTAGCGATGTCAATAAGTTATTAGCCGAGGATAAATAATTCATAAGAAACTGGTAATAGTGGTTGCGCTATAAATTGATCTCAAAATACATTGTTGCTATAAATGAAACAAAGTAATTAGATAGATGTATATACTCACCTAGTTAGAATTGTATGTGTATGTGAGGAAATGTTTAAACTATACATATCACAAGTAAAGTTAGCCATATGAAGTATAGCTTCAGGTCTTAATGAATAGTAGAGGTTTTTAAGATGGAATAGATAATGTTCATTAAAGCTTAAAGGAATTAAAGTCACTAAACAATCAAACTAATGAGTTCTACTAATCAGTTCACAAATGGTAGTTACACTAGAAGGTATTTTTCATGCACAATAAAGAAGTAAGAACTTCCAGTTGATATATTATGGTTATACTTGTAGCAATTCATGTATGTCTTTTTGTATAAGTTTTCTTTTACATATTAGCATTAATCTTATGAGTTACTTACACATGCATCCTTGAGTATTGCAAATAGAGCTATGCTTAAAACAAGAATAAGTTAAAATTTATTAAAGGGTTGAACATCTTATATAAATAAAATATCCTATTGCACATCCGTGAAACTAAGGTCATTCATAGAAAGTTGATTGTTTAATCTTGACTATTGTTGGAACATTTTAAAAAGACCATGAATGCAAGGATAGAGAAAAGCACTTACACTTATAGCTAAAAAAGTCATGGGGTAAAATACAAAGATAGATAAGAAATGATAAACATGATAATTACCTAAAAAAAGTAACTAGACCGAACCTTTAAATATGAGGTTAGTTATATTTCTGAATAGTATAAGTGCGTTTGCTAATTCCAGCATAAACGTTGTAAAAGATGAGTGAGGATATCGATAGGCTTGTAAGCTTCTATAAGTAAATTAAGCGATTTATTTAACAAATTTAGCTTATTTATTTATGATGTTATTCCTATGCTAAAGGTATTATCCTCTGTTCAACAAAAGAGTATGTACTCCCCTACCTTCTAACTTTATATACCAAATTGACCTTATAAATCTATTTAATTATAGTTACCTTGGTAAACCTATCTTCAATAGCAATTATGTTTTATAGACTCATTTAATGCATATCTTGTATAATATATTGTCATGTGCACATACTTAAATATATAAGCATAAGTGGTATGGTTGTACTTGTTATCCATAGTGCATACATTATACTAGTTGTATATTAGTTATTGATGTGCTATTTATTTATACCTAGCACCTTGAATGCCTTAGTCATACCAATAAAGATACCAAGAGCTAATAATAATTCAATTGAGCTATTCTATAAACAAACAAAACATAAGATATAGATAATGTATCAAAACACATAGAGCATAAGATATGGATGGTGCATTAGAAACACATCGACAAAAATAAGCGAAAATCTAATTTTATGAGACTAAGCTCTTAGAGGAATTAGTAGCTTTCATTTAGATGCCATTTATTATAGTATTATGAGTTGTATACAACTTATGAATTCTAAACTATTGGCATAGTGTTGTTAAGCAACAACAATAAGAGAATGCAGTAGTAAATGGAACTTATATGTGCCTAAAAACATATAAAAATGAACCTAACATAGAAACAAACTTAATGAACATAGAAATATTATAGAAAAGACTATAATAAACCTTAGAGAATCTAGGTTAAGATAGTTTTGGTATGCCAAAAAGGGATTTTATGTAGATCTATGAATGTTACAGCTTGACACGAGTGCCATATAAGCTACTTACAGTTCATAGTGGCCAAGGCCATTGATACTTTTCAGTTTATAGTATAGAGGTGGCAGGGCAACGGATGAGCCCATCTTTGTCACCAATTTTCAGCTTACAATTTTTTAGCTCATTTACCTTCCTCAAGGTTATTCTGGGACTGAGTTACCAAAGGTTCTATTTATGTTAATTATGCTAAATTTAAAAAAAGAACATTAATATCTGATAGAAACAAAGTTAAACAAAAAGCAAGAAATATGTTATGACATGACATATGCATAAGTCGTTAGAGTTACAATTAGAAGAATTATGAATTACAATATGACATAGATACACATATACTATTGAAGTATAAATGTAATAAAGTTTTTTTAGTAGGAAGTGATAGTCAGCAAGTAATAATAACAAAATGTATGCATAACATTTCATATGTGGATATGCATAATGTTCAGTAGGAATAGAATTTTTTTTATATGTATGTAATCAATATGTGTTGTTGTGAATATGCTTGACAAGTTATGACAGAGGGTAGAAATTGGATTAATAGTGACATACCTCTAAGACTACCAATAAGATGCACTTATGGTTTGTAAGTATGCTTAAATTGTGATTTCATTATATACCTAAGTATGTGATCAAACATACAAATGATAGCTTAAAAGTGGTAATTATATCAGTCTCATTAAACATAGATTATAATGTAGCCTTTTGTCTATTGTGCAAGTTATGGGTGAATGTTGAGGAGGACATCCAGGTAGCACAGTGCAATGACCCGAAAATCTAGGCTTTTATGAATAGTACTTTCTTAGGATGAATAGTATTCTCAAGACCGGGGATGTACTGAAGTTACTAGGTGAAAGTATTAATCATAAAATAATTTTAAGCAAATTTTGAAATCAATTAAAAGTCATTTGATTAGTTAAAAATGCTAAAAAAGTTTTTGCGGCAGCGTCTTATGAATAGTGACCAAGGCAAACTTGAATTGTAAAATATTTTCAAAGTTGCTCAGAAAATTTTGGGACTTATACAACTTGATACTAAAAAATTCTAACTAGCCTAATGGCACTGGAATCAGAATTTTTATAGGTCGGGAAGTATTTTATTTGAATATCGGGAGAGATGAAAATGGCCTTTTAATTCGATTTCTTTCATTTTTTAAGCTCTAATTTTTAGAGTGTGTGGGGCCATAATTTATTTAATTTTTAAAGGTCCGAGGTTAATGGAGGTCATAAATGGAGGAGAAAATTTTAAATAAATGAATTTACAAAGAAATTTTCACATACTATATAAAGGTCAAACTTTCTAATTTTTGGTCAAACCTATCAAATAACTCTCCTCCCTCTCCTTTCTTCATCACCGTCAACCACTAAGGAAGGATTCCTCCATTTTTAAGCCATTTCTCTTCCCTTAAGCCACCATTTCCTACACTTAACTAAAAATACATCCTCCCACAGTCCTTAGATGCATATTTAAGCGAAAATACAGAAGGAAATCACCAAAAAGTGAGTTAGGTGAATAGTGCCACTTTTTCATTAAGGTAAGAATTTCTAGAAACTAATATTTTTCCTTAGTCTAAAGGTGCCCAAAAGTCAAAAAAAATGTGTTCATTTGTAATTTTTGGTTATCATATATTTTTATACGAATTTTTCTAAATCAAGCATGTAATTAGCAGTTACCGAAATCAATAAAGGGAAGACAAAAGTTTAGTCAGGCCTCATGGAGTATTTCCAACATACTAAGTAAGTGTAATCGATCTATCTAGTGCATTTATTACATGCCCTAATTCATTCATGTTGTATGTAAGTCTATATGTATATGTATAAGTGATAATTCATCATGTGTATGTATAAATGACAATTAAATAATGGTTCTGGGATAGATAGGATGTGAATATATGTTGAATGATGGATGAATTGAATTTGGGTGGTGTATGGAAGTAATGGTCGAATGGTCTTATGTGTGTATTATGATGTATATGTGTAAATTATTATATAATGTTGAACTATAAGATATAATGGAGTAGCATGATGTTGCACCAAATGTACATATGTGTGTGTGAGTATGGCTTATGGCCAAATCACCATTTAGTTATGTGTATGGTTACATTTCATATAATGTACCTAAATAGGCATGGTTTGTTGACTTGTAAATGTTTTAATATATGTAATTAATTAAGTGATGCATAAATCTTAATAACTTTATGTATGAGATAGTTAGAGTATGAACATATTCTTTATGCATGAAATGCATATATTTGAGCATTATTGAGTTTTATGTTATATTGTGCAATTATTGGTATGAAGTGAGGAAGTAAATATGTGATTGATGTAATATGCTATGAAACACATAAAGGGGTGCTTAAAGTGTGTGGGGCTGAATGAGTAAATTAAATTGGGTATGGATATGGTTTGGATAAATAATGAAAATGTAACTTAGAAACATGGTTAAATGTAAATATCTGCATATATATTTGCCAAAATGGCCTACTTGCTCTAAATGAATGTATATGCCATAATATGAGCATGAAATTTATGATGTGCTCATAAGTGAAAAATGAATAATTTGATGTTGAAAATGTGTATGTAAGCATGTTATGGGAATATGAGGCACATGTAAATGATTAACGCATGTGAATTTATGCTTAAACATCAAATTAGAGGAAATGAGACAATATTCCCGATTTCGTCAAATTGTGATAATGTTAATGTCAAAATGAGTTACTCAAGCTTAATTATGATAGTGAAATTAATAAATTATGATATAACCTATATGAGTAACAACCTAGATATGGATATGTTGATCAGTCAACTAGGGATAAATAGTAGCTGCTAAAGCACTTTGGTGCTTGATGTTGGTTACAGTCCATTCATAGTCTAACCCAAAAACTTGTATTTGATGATCTTTGGTTTCTAAGTGGGTGCAGCTGTCGTTTAGGTCCCATGGGGCCACTGTACGGGTCTACACTAGTGCAGTAGTCGTTCAGGTCCAAAATATGGACCACTGCATATAATGATCCCATTATCTATAGGTTTTATGTTCTTATTAATATGAGCATTATAAAAACAAACTCAATAATATAACAAGGGTATAAATGGTTTTTTATATACATTGTTCAATTCATGCCATGTGAATGATGAATTTCATTGAGAATGCATTATTTTGCATTATGTAATGAATGACATGTAGTATATTGTATAACAATGTGCCTTACGTACATGTAAATTACTTATGATAGATGATGCATGTACATGAGATGAATGAGATATGTTTATCATAATTATGATTAAAATATGCATGTATAATTGTAAATCAATATATGTATCAATGGCATTGTGCAAAAGTTATTTCGATTACACCGCTAAGCAATTTGCTTAGCACATCATTTTGTTTGCAATGCGTAGGTACGGCAAACGATTAAGCCTAAGCCTTGGGACATCTAAACAAGAAAGAGAAGTTTACTCTTTTGGTATATTTTATTGTATGTAATTAAATTATGATATGTATAGACAATAGAAATGCACTCTTATGTTGGATGTAATTAGTCTTGGGCCTAAGCCATAGGGTGTTGTAGTTTGTAAATTGTAAATGGTTTTGTAACTGTATTTGAAATGCTTTAAAAATGATGTATGCTTGATTAATGTCTCTTCTTGAGGTTAAGAAAATGTGTTATTGTTGATGACGATTGGAGTGATCAAAAGGATCACGGAGATATGAAAATGTATGTGACTCGTTATAGAAGTGTTTTTTCTTGATTACAGGTTATTATTCAAAATTTGGGATAGTGCCCCATACATTCATTATGTTGCTAGAATTTTGGCATGAGGATTCCTAATTTTTGAATATGTAACTTGATTTTGAAAAGTTTTTGGAAACCTATATTTGTATTTGTTGTTCATACTCGATAAAATGTTTTAAATAACATTGAAGAATAAGTTGAGGTCGGATAATATGTTATGTATGCACACTTTAGTCAGGTATGGTGATCAGACTAGGTAAGGGGTGCCACACACAGTCTTAGCCAAACCCTAACACATATTGATATCAGAGAAAAATCACTTAATGTGACCTAAGATATGAACATATACATACACACACATATTATTCACATTCATGTAATGTATAATATTGTCAAGTACATAAGAAGAATAACTAAGATATACATTTAAGTTCACAACATAGTAGTTATGAAATACACAAGTACAATCCAGTACTCAAGAGTGTAGGTCACGACACTCATGTGATGGTCTACACATGGATATTTGGTTATTTTTGTGCATCTCTAAGATAAAGACAACAAAGTAAAGAGGTGTGTATGAGTGAGGGTGCATGAGTGTGTATATGTCTTAAGTAGTTATGTTGATGTTATGTTTGGTGTTATAATGTTTCAGTCTGAGGCATGTGCCTTAGATAAATTATGTTTATTGAGAAGAATGTAGTTTAAGGTGAAGTTAGAGTGTATGTTATTATTGGAAGGGTGTTCATACAGGTGAAAAATTTTGGTAAAGCCTCCAAACAGCTATTATGCTATCAAAATTTCAGCCTAAGTTATCCATTTAAGAATACAACACCTATATGGTGATGAAATTTTACAGCTATGTTTAGTTAATCATACAATTAAGTCTAATTAGGTGAATCACAACTCCACAAATTTAAGCATAGGTTTATGTGGTAATACTGCTAATTGGACACACAGTTGTGTCTAAAAAGAGAGTGTTACAACCCTTTCATATACAGTTACTCTGCAATTACTCTTTTCACTACTTTTTATCTTATTTAGGTTTGAGTATGGATTTATGTCAACTCAGTGCTTAAATAAATATGTCTAATAAAGCCCTAAAATTATTAATTCTAATATTTACATCTTTATTCCCCAAATTCCTTTATGAATACCATTTGCACTTCATCCTACTTTGGCCAAAAATTTTTAGAATAAAGATTTATATTAGAACTTTGAGATAAACTCCCTACAATAACCTGGGGTGGCAAATCCTTTATTAATCACTCAACTACCTTTAGGTATTTCTTACAATACACAATCTCCTAGCTATGTATACTTTGTGACAAAGTAAAAGCACTATAGTCAAAGTCTAGCACTTGACACTTAAAATAACTTTAGTGATCTCAAGCCCAAAGATACTTGCACCATAGATATGATGAAATGCTTTCACTGATATAGATTAAGTATCCATGTGAAGATCTCAAGTTTGGTCCCAAGGTACTTATTTCTCAAACAAGCATCTACATGTTAAGCCTAAGCATTATCATGCCCACAACTTGTGAGAACTACCACTTGACCTAGTCAATGAGTATAACATGTGCTAGTCTATCTGCATTAACAATATCCCATCTTGTTAATACTATGACTAAGGATAATTTTTGTATCACACATTTGTATGCAATAGAAATCTCACATCATGAACTCTTCATGATTTCCTCTGCATTGTGAAATTATACCAAGGATTTTATTACAAAGTTTAAGATAATTATTTAACAAATGAATTAACATAATCAGTAAGTAATAAATAATACCTTTTATTGTTAATTAAGGTTTAATATACATAAAATATCCCTATTACATATGTGCTCTAGGGCATAGGACTAACACCCAAAGAGTTACATAGTGGAGAACTTCCTAACGTGATTGAAAGATTTATAAAGAAAAAGTGGCATCAAAAGTAAAGATGGTGAGAAACCCAAGTCACCAACATAGTGGGGATTTTATAGTCTAGTAGTGAAATTTGTAAGAATAAACATGATAATGAAAGGTGGGAGAAATGAAAAGTTAAGATACTTAAAAAAAATCCCAAGGTTACAACTCTCTTAGCCTAACTTGAGAAATTACTAAGGTGGATTTTTCCAAAAGAAAAATAGAGGATGATCTAATGATATTGGAAAACAATAGCAATAAAGGAAAATGAGTCATCTAAAGGTTCTTAGAATCGAAGATCCTTTGAATCTTGCTCGTTGGATTTGCTAAAATTCACTAAAAATGACTATGCCTACGCTAAAAATCAATCTTGGACTAATTAAAACCCAAGATGAAGTAATATTTCATAAATGGTTAGGCTCTTCTAACATAATTCTTGAATTGGAAATTTCTATAAGGATGGTTTGAGTGAGAGAAAAAGAATGCTAGTTATCGAAATATCTTGATGTGCACTTATATAGTTGATTTTGATTCATAAATTTATATTAAGATTTCATCATTTCTTACCACATCTAGTTTATCATTTAAGAAAAATCAAAAAGTGAAAATATGTAATTTTGATTCATAAAGTTATGTTAAAACTTCCTCGTTTTGCCACTAGTTCTAACTTGTTCCAAAAAATAAAAAAAAGAAAAATATTTCATCAAAAATTTTTAGAAGAAAAAGAAAAATATAAAAATAATTTTGAAATGATGACATGAATGTTAAAAATGATTCTTGGACTGATAAAAAACCAAGATGAAGTAATATTTCATATATGTTTGGGCTCTTCTATCATAATTATTAAATTAAAAAATAATGTAAGGATGGTGTAAGTGAGAGAAAAGAATGCCGGCTATCAAAATATCTTGACGTGCTCTTAAATAGTTGATTTTAATTCATAAATTTATATTAAGATTTCATCACTTCTTACCATTTCTAGTTTATCTTTTAAGAAAAAATTAGGAAGTGAAAAGATGTAATTTTGATTCATAAATTTGTGTTAGAACTTCCTTATTTTTCCACTACTTCTAATTTGTTCCAAAAAAATAAAAAAAAAGAAAAATATTTCATAAGAAATTTTTAGAAGAAAAAGAAAATAATATAAAAATAATTTTGAAATAATGACATGATATTTCAGGATATACATAAATGCTTTCATTCAATGATGAATATGATTATCATATGTCACAGTAAGGTTACATAGAAAGCTGCATACATATTATCACCAACACAGCATGAATTTGTACAAAAGAGCTTACTTTGGAATTTCATTTATCATAAGTCAAAAAAAAAATCTTTAATCCTTTCTATCTATGGAAATCCTTATCAGATCCTTATCAGAGTGAGGATTTCCCCAATTATTCCTTATCAGAGTGAGGATTTTTTTATCACTTTATCATTTCTCTCCGAAAATCGTTATTGGAGCAAGGATTTTCCCTAAGAGTTCCTTATTGGAGTGAGGACTTTTTATCTGTTTAGCATTTCTTTTTTAGGAAATCCTTATTAGAGTGAGAACTCTTTATCTCTTTGTCCTTTTCATCTATGGAAATCCTTATTAGAGTGAAGATTTTCCCTAATAATTCCTTATTAGACTGAGGACTCTTTATCTTTTTATCCTTTCTTTCTTTAGAAATCCTTATCGGAGTGGGGACTTTCCCCAGGTGTCCTTATTAGAGTGTGGGTGCAATGCCCACGATCTGAAGCTCCGTGAACAATGCCACAAGGCCCGAGATATACGTTAAAATGGTGAAAAAGGCAAAATAAAAAAAATTTAACAGAACCAATAATTCAATTTAAGCAGTAAAGAATGTATCCGAGCAATAAAAGAATTTCAGGCCAGGACTGACCCGGAAGGTGCCTGGATGGACTTGAAAAATCGGACCCTGAAGCTTAAAAATTCCACTAAGTCCATCGATAAAAGAATTTTTGAAATCGGAGGTCGGTTGCAAATTCTCGAAATTTTTGGGGTGGCACACAAATTAAGGTAGTTCAAAAACTATCCTATCAATGGAATCTGGTGACAAAAATTTACGGCCAACTAGATGGGATTAAAATAGGAATTTTAAAATAAACAGCATAATTTTTTGAGGTCCAAGCTAATTTTAATGAAATTTCAAAGTTTCCTAAAAAATCGGGATAATTTAGGAGTGTTAAGGACCACCTATGACATGGCAAGGTGGGCCCCACACCATGCCAAATGTCTATGTAGGCTGCCAAATGGCATTTGGCCAAAGACAAGTGGAATTCCACTTGTTTGAGCTAAAGCCATTTCCTTTCTCATTCCAACCTGCTGCTAATGCCATAGCTCTACCAAAACCCCCACAACTTTTTGTTCCAGCCACCATTTGAGCTAATTTTAGTTCCTAAAAATCCTCTTGTATGTCA
>CANXYI010833157.1:0-10943 GCA_948208565.1 Hura crepitans | reverse complement strand
GATTGATCGAAATGAATAAAAAATTCAAGGTCTTTGAAAATGATGAGAAAAGACAGAATTTTGGTGTTTAAAAATATTTTTTGTTCTATATGAATTCACAGTTATCGAGAAGATCCCTCGGATAGACCTATACTATTGACTTCCGTATGGACTGTCAGAGAAGAAAATTGCCATTTTGAAAGCAAAAACGATTGTTTTATGATTCAAAATGGATAACTTTCAATTCAAAATTTCAAAAAAATGGTTGTTTTTATCCAAGAGAAAATGGCCATTTTGGGCCATATAAAAATGTTAGTTTTGTACTATGTGAAAATCACCGTTTTGATCCAAAATGACATCATTTTATGGCTAAATAAAATAACTCAAAAACCATTTTTTGGAAACTTTGGGATTTTTGGAAATTTGGTAGGATTTTTTTTAAAAAACTCGTGCCATCACTCAAAAGTCTCCTTGCCAAGGTATCCTTTTAACCATCTAATGTCATAAAAACTTGGGATTTTTGGAAAAGTGGTAGGATTTTTTTAGAAAACTTGGCTTTTTGGCCAAAGAGAGAACTTTAAACCGAACATCACTATTACCCTTATAAGAATCCTTGTCATTTTTCATCATCAGGCAATCCGAACTCATGAACCTTAGGACCTAGTATCTATCAAGTTTTCTCCTTGCTGGGGTGCTTTAATTTTTACTGAAACTGCCATTTTTTCGGGTTTTCAACTTAGCAAAGCTCTTTTTTTAACAAAAAATAATTCTTCATCCTATCTCTATGGATGAGTTCAAAGAACTCATTGCCTTCTAAGTCTAATAAATTCACTACCCTATGCTTGAGTATCTAAATGAACCTTCCTAGTTAGGCTTGAATTTCCTCTAGGGTTTATTACAATAGGTTTTGATTGTTTCAGCACTAAATCACCTTTTTATAGGACTTGGCTTCACTTTCTTGTTGTATGCCCTAGCCATCTGCTTTTGATATATAACTACATGTGATATAGGGCTTTCATTTGCTTCTTGTCAACCAAGATAAACTGATCATATTTTGCTAATGCCTATTCTATTTCTAGAATTTTTGCTTCTAATACTACTATCAAATAAGGAACTTCAATTGTTATAGGCAATACTACTTCCATCCCATACGCTAAGGAATAAAGTGTTGCTCCTGTTGAAGTTTTGGCAATTCTTTGTAGCCCCAAAGTGCAAATGTTAACATTTCTGCCTAATCCTTGTAGGTCACTATCATTTTTTACAGTATTTTCTTCAAGTTTTTAATTGCTTTAATAGTATTATTAGCTTATGGCCTATGACGAGAGGACTAGTGGTGCTTAATTTTGTACTTCTTCAATGGTCTTTTTGGTTCACCCCAGAAATAAACTCTATTATCCGAGACAAAAAGCAAATCTAAAAATAAGGTTTCTTTCGATAAATTTACTAATCTATTTTGCCCTTAATTTATTGAAAGATTCTTCCCAACCCATTTGAAGAAATAATCAATTGCCACTACTATGTATCGATGCCATCTGACAGTTGAAGGTCAAATTTTATCTATGCCCTATGCAAAGAAAGGCTAAGGTAGTGATAAGTTATACAACCCTAACAGAGGTAGATGGCTTAAGTTAGCATAGACTTGGCATTTGTGGAACTTTTTCACAAAGTTTGTGCAATCTATATCTATAGTCAACTAATAGTATCCTAACCTCATGATCTTTTTAACTAGGTTTTTCCCATTCTTGTGCGGACCACAAACTCTTTCATGCACTTTATTCATTATTCTATTGGCCTCTTTCTCATCTATACACCTGAGTTGGACCCTATTATGATGCCTCTTGTATAACATTCCCTAAAAATTAATGAACTAAGCTGACAACTTTCGCAGAGCCATTTTATCTTCTCACTTGCACACTCAAGTTATTCACTTTTTTCCAAATACTTAAGAATATCATGATACCACTGGCATCCATCATTGGTCTCCACCCATCTAATAATCCTTGTGTAAACCAAATAGTTAGCTTATAGAAATACATAGCTTCAAAGGCAGCATAGTGCATTTATTAATTAATGGCATAAGTATAACCAAGGCATATGCAACCTGACTATGTTCCCTTGGGACATATTGGGACGTGCATCAGTCTAACCTTTCTACTAAATCAGTCTGTAAAGGATTACTGGATGACTAGCATTGAATCTCTATATATACCAATATGTTTTGCTTGTAGCATATATAAGGATTTTATACCAAAGATGCAAGCTTCATATTTTGCCATATTATTAGTTGCCAGAAATTCCAATTTTTTGGCCAGAAATATATGTTCTCCTTTTAGTGTGATCAACAGAACACCACTCCTACACTTTTCTGATTCATAGCTTTATCAAAATACATTTTCCATATATTTTGGAAGATTGCCACTAAGTGCTCATCTAAAAACTCGAATTCCACTTCATCATTGTCCATTGGATGCTATCCTAAAAAGTCTACTATTGCTTGTCCCTTAATTATCTTTTTGACAGCATGAGTATCCATTTCTCTATTTTATCCATAAGAAAATGAGTCCTTTTCAAATATCATAGAGGATAGTGCTTTGCCCTAGCTTTGAATTTATAAGATAGAAAATAATGATGTAGTTTTTTTTGACACCCAAATACTCCCAAACAAATTTTCTCCACTTCAACATATTTATATTCATAAGGAAGTAGTTTCTTACTAAGATAATACAAGGCATATTGCACCCCTAAACTCATCAACTTGTGCAATCATAGCCCCTATAAACCCTTCTTTTATGGCCAAGTGCAAGATTAGAACTCTTCTTAATAGTGGAGGCTTGAAAAGGTGGATTAGTCAAATACCTTTTTACAACTTCAAATGCCTTTTCACAGTATTCATTTCATTCACTAGGCTGACTCCTATGCAAGAGTTTAAAAATGAGCTCGTATACCAAAGTAAGCTTAGTAGTAAATCTATTTATGTATTGCAATTTACCTAGGAAACCCTAAACGTCCTTTCCGATCTTTAACATAAGCATCTGCATAAAAGCCTTAACTTTATCTAGATCCACTTCTATCCCATTTTTGCTTACTAATAACTAAGCAACTTTCTAAAAGTTACCCTAAAGATGCACTTTTTATGGTTAGGTCTCATGTTGTACTTGTCTAGCTATTGAAAGAAATTCTTTAGCGCTTCAAAGTGTCCCTTTCTATTAGCTAATTTAACCATTATATTGTCCACGTACATGTCAACCTCTTTATGTTTCATGTCATGAAATAGCTTAGTAGCCATCCGTTGGTAGGTTGTCCCTACATTTTTTAATTAGAAAGCATAACCCTATAGCAAAAAGTCTCTCATTGTGTGATAAAGGTTGTCTTGCACTTGTCAATAACCTTCATCAAAATCTAATTATACCCAGAGAACCCATCCACGAACAAATACATTATGCCATCACTGCACTATCAACCAATATCAACGTGGGGGAGAGGAAAATCATCCTTTGGGCAAGCTTTGTTTAAGTCCTGGTAATTGACACATTTTTGTCTTCCTATTCTTTGAGATGGGAACTATGTTATTTAGCCATAAGGGAAAGTCAGTTTCTTTTATGAACTTAACTTCCAGTAACTTGGTTACCTTCTTTTTCACCTTTTTAGCCTACTCAGGTCTCATCCTTCTCGATTTCTATCGCACAGCATGCATAAGTTTGTAAGTTGGAATAATGTGTTCTACGACTTCCTTGTCTATTCCGAACATGTCCTCATATGGTTAGGCAAAAACTTTTTCATACTTCTAACAGTCCCTTAAATATCTCTTTCTTCAATAGTTGTATCATGGGCATTTAATGTATTTTTAGATTACTTATTTATGCCAAGGTCAAATGGATTATTTTTTATCCAATTAATGTAAAAAATCCTCACGTGATGATCATTAAAATGCATGCTACCGTCAGGAAAGACATAAGAAAAATAAGCAAATTCATATAATATTTTATTAAAAAAGAGGTCATTAACCTCAAACAATTCTGATAAATGCAATTCCTCAAAATACAAATCATTATCTAAACTATCATTAAGAGTAGCAGTAGGCAATTCAACATCTTTAGTCGAGTACAACTCCTTGATCAACGCGATGATAGGATCCTAGTTGATTAGCAACAGCTATTCCTTCCATTTCTCTACTTATTTCAGCTCTCCTGATTCTCAGTCAATTGCGTTTGCAAAGATTTCAAATTCTAGCCTACACTTTCCCTCTAACACCACCAATTTAAGCATCCCACCATGTTTGGTCTTGCTTAACAAAGTAGTCTTTAAGGCAGTCTCCCTTCTTCTTTTTGGCTTCCCCATTTGGCTCATAGCTAAGCCCTTTGGTGTTATTTTGCTCCTCCAACTTTAAAGGCTCTAGATTCCCTTGCAAGTATTTCCCTAAGCCAGCTCCAGAGACGAAATTCCACTTTTTCATTACGCTAAAGACTATGGGATCCATGTAATCTTCAAATATACCCACCACATGGAATCTAGTGAAAAGCTAATTGGCTATTACGAGAGCAGAGATGATAGGATTTACTTTAGCTTTAATGGTAACAATTTTTCCCTTGTGAGGAAACTTAATCACTTGATAGAGCTTAAAAGGGGTTCCACCAAGTTTTGAAACCAAGGTCGCTTAACAAGTATTGAAAAGGTAACTGATATGTCAATGACAGTGAATTTTACATCGTCGACTACTACCCCTACTTGCACTTTGGGTATGAAAAAACCTTGATCTACCTTTTTATGTCATTGTAGGCCTTAACTGTGATGTTGGAATCAGTTGAATTTTCTCTCTAAATTTGTAACCTTGCTAGAATCATTAAAGGGCACACACATAATGAAGACCCATCATTTATCATGGCATAGGCAATCTTTTTACAGTTTACCTTAGCCTTGATGAAGAGAGGTCAATTGTTCCTCCTTCTTTCTAAGGGAAGGTCCTCATCAAAGAAAGATATAACTCTCTTTTACCCATTTTCATCACTTCAACCAATTCATCGGGAGGTGTGAAAGCTGAAAAATCAAATTTCCCTAAGGCTTCTACTTATATTTGTTTGTGGGAGTAAAAGAACATAAGTAAGTCCCAATTTTGATATGGGTTTGTATCTTTTTGAGCTACCTTAAGACCCCTTGATCCTCTTTCTTTTCTTCTTTAACCTCCTTATTAGGAAAGACCTCATGTAACACCTTTATACCTAACCGATAATCTAGTTCAGGTAAAGGATGTCACATGTCTGGTTCTATTACTATTCCTCTATCAAGTCATTTGTATTCTTATTTTAATCAATCTGGTATAACCATTTTATCTCAATTAATTTATCGATTAAATTCTCATTTTATCATATATAACATACATACATCACATTCAACTGATACATGTATAAGCTTAATAACCATATTATTAATATTTATAATCATTTAGTACAACTATCATTTACATATTTAAAATTGTGGACAAATAATCTAAAACTATTGCCCATTGACATATATTTTGAATCGTATGCAATAACTCTGAAATATAAACATATACATGTGATTCTAAGTAATAATTTTTAATGATAATGCATATACACATTCAACATGCAAACAATGCTTATGGTGGACTTCCTTTACATGTATATCTGATCTATGTGCTTTTGTCATTACTAGGACTCAATCTGTTGCTTCACCCGGCCAACATACCACTTATGCATTAGCAAGAAGCCAATGCACTAAGAAAAGTTACTTAGTGGTGTATTCAAATGTTATGAAACTTGTAATTTTACACTGCCATTGCATTATTTATCTAAATCCTTACAATCTTTCATTGTCTATTCATCTTTCTTATATTATGTTCTTATACGCATACGTGCTATATAATTAGTTTCCATCATTTTTGTGACTTAAAATGTTATATTAACTGTCACTTGACCTCTACTACACATGCTTATCTTCAATTCTCTCTACTTATTAAGTATAGTTTGCTCCTTATTCTCTCTTACCTCATGTATTAATTCTTATACTTTTTAATAATTAACATATAGCCTTTTAATACAATTATTAATTTTCATATAGAATTCTTTATAATAAGCTCTTACGTTCCTATCTTTATTTTGAAATTCCTTCTTTGTATAATTATACTTTTCATATCATTGTTAATCATCTTGTTATATATCTTTGTTCTACACATGACTATAGTTTTTGTATATTTCTTTCACCTAGTCAGATATATGTATTCTTTTTAACATTTGTAATTATAAGTTAAGCTTGAAACTTAATATTGTTTTCAAACAGTCATGTTACAATAAATTCTATAAGATGTTTAAAATAATAATACAATTTTTGCATAACATTCATTATCATTTGATAAGTATAAATAAATAACATAGTTTCATTACATGCAATTTATGATCATAATATTCAGTATGAAATCTCATTCATGTCTTATTTATCATTATAATGTCTAAGTATCTCTAATTTTATTCTTTACTTATTTAGCATATACTCGACAGACATAAATTCCGACACTAGATAACACGATGTTAATCATAGAGGTCTCATTAAATATGTAGTGGCCCATATTTTGGACCTCAACTGCAACTACACTCATAATGAATATGCATGCAGTGGCCCTTTATGAACCTCACCCGCTGCTGCATCAACAATGAAATATATGTATATATATATTAACAACATAGATATATGCAGTGGCCTTTTTCGGACCTCACTCGCTGCTGCACCAGTAATAGTGTCGATATTTATCAGTAAATACTTAGATGTGCAATGGCCCTTTTCAAACCTCACTTGTTGTTGCACCAGCAATGGAAATGACTGTTATCTATCTCTAGTTGACTGGTCAACCTATCCAACCTAGATTGTCCAACTCATATGTGCTATTATCCATTCTTATTATGTTTCACCCAATTAGAGTGACTTATGTGAGTTTAACAAGTCATTTAGTCAACATTGTCACTTCTCCATCGTTTTTCGTACTATTTAGTCATCATCAAAACTTGTATCATACTCACATAAAGCTTTAACATCATCTTTCAATTTCATGATCATTGGATCAAAACTTTCATAAACCATAATATAGCATGCCCATCTAAGGTCATTATGGATAGTTCGTTTACTCGAGTTCATATCCTATTCACATTCTTTATAACCATACATCATTTTTATATTTTTACTATTTACATCCATGACTTAAAATTTCCTAAATTTCTTTTTTTTTTTCATCTTGTAGTCTTATCTTTTATTTATTTATACCTTACTATGTATAATATCTATAAATTTATATATATTATTATTATTACCTTTCCAATATCTTAACACTACCTTTTTTTTATTTATTTTATATGCTCAAGTAAATTCTAGAAAATACTCTCTTTTAGCTTAACTTATGGTTTTACCTTTTAACTTAATATTCATTACCTATCTAATTATACTAAATAATTTATATACCTTCGTACTTTTCTTTTGGTATTCAATTTATCTATTACTCATCTTTTGCTTCTATTTAAATAATATCACTTTATAATATACACACTTCCATATATATACATTCACCATTTAGCTATGGATTAGGTTTCACCTATACATGTATAATTTGTATCTAATTTCAACTCCTTTTTTTATTTAAGCATAATAATATCATAAATTCTTAATTGTATCACTAAATACTTTAAAATTTCCCAAAGTCACGTTTTGGTCCAACATATTATTCTCAAGTAATTACTTTTTTTTCAATTTAGAATTTCTCTATATACTTTTATCCATTACAACATCATGTACCTATTTAATTCATTCAATTAACATTAATTCATCATTTTCCTTTAATATATAAATTTAAGCCAAAATGACATTTTAAGGTTCCATATTGTTTCTCATGCTATTAATTCCTTTACATCAATTTAACTAACTTTAATTACATTTATAACCTATTAAATCAATTAAATGAATCATATAATAAAAGTTCAACATTTCACATATACACTATATATAATTCACATATCACATGAAGTTCTATAATTTTAGATATTCTAATTTAATTGCTTAAGCTTTATTTAAAATCTCCATGCATTAAAGTCAACTAAAGCAACTAGTTTAAACTAGTTAAACTAATTCCATAATACAAAGAATGTTACAAAATTAACGACTAGCGAATACACTTACTTATTAAGCTTCCTATCTTTATTAAACTTAAACTCTCTTATTGAACTGCACTTCCATGCCTTCCAAACTACTCTTCCTCATGTATCCTACTTTTTTCCATTATTTACTCTTTAAAAAAATTAAAATTAATTCGACTACATAAGGCCTAATTAACCATAAAATCTTAAATTTAAAAATCTAATAAGTTTATTTAAATAGTTATGATGAGAAAAACTTACCAATTACATGCTTGCTTACTCTCTCTATAACCCTATCTTTCACTCTTTTCATTAGTTCTTTTCAATTTCCTTGAAAGTAGTTTATGGCTTTAGTGTTTTAGGTGTGAGCTAGTGTCTAAGGGTAATAGTTTAAGATTTTACTTAACTAATAAAAACGAAAATAATTAGGAAGAAAGATGGTAATGGGTTTCGGCCATAAGTAGAAAGGTAGAAGATAACAACTTTTAAATTTTATGTACCTCTTTTTAATTATTAAAAATCCATTTTATATAATTTAAGTGAATAGTGGAGATTAAATGCACCTAATTTATATCCAAGCGTTACATTTTATCACTTCAAAATATCCATGTAGATTTTTATATCATAATTATATATAATTTTGTTACACTTAGATGGCTTAGATTTAATTGGTACTATTCAATTCAAGGGTGTATATAAATTCTTACAAAAATTTAATTTACACTTGGCATACACTTATATTCTTTTCTTTGAATTTATTTGACTAATTTATTTTTAATGATTCTTTTGTTATAAAAATTCAGATCATATGATTTTCATATCCCTTGGATTTTTTTAGTATTAAGATGTGCTAGTTTCAAGTTTTTCTTAGCATATTTTTAGAATTTTTGGCTCAGCTTTGAATGATTTACTATTTACCATTGACTGTAACTGTTCGTGCCCCTTCCTTTTCGAGGTCAATCAAACTAAAACAACCAAAGACTCAATCTAAATCTTACCTCTCAAGCCCTAAAAGAAAAGAAGAAAATTAGAGGAATTTTAAGCCATTCATATTCAATTAACCTAGAAAGAGCGAGTTGGGTACTATAAGGTAGGAGTCACCACCCAATCAAAGTTGGAAAATACCTTGTAAGACTAAAAGTAGAGTGGTTTGAAACTCTACTCTCATTTATACCTCAAGTTAATATGAAATTTTAAATTAAATTTCTAATTTTATCCTTTTTCTCAAGCAAGTTTTGATATTAAAATAAGCCATTCAATTATATAGAACAATAATAAAATAACCATATTTACAAAAGAAATACATAAAATCAATGAGAAACATACATCAAGTCAGATAATTGATTTTTTTTAGAACTTTGATTCTCGCATGTCAATTTATTAAAATAAGTTTTATTATTGTAACTTTTATTAAAGAAAAATCAAAAACAATTTTATTACAAAAAATGAATTAATTAAGTAGAAATCAATTGGGTTAAATTTTATAAAGTGTAAAAATATTTTTCTACCTATTAGAACATTCGTGGAAAATGTAGGAAAATATTTAGAATGAAAATTACATGGTAATTATCTAAAATACATTTTAACCCAAAAGGTAAAATTTATAAGAAAATTATCTAAAATACATTTTAACCAAATAAAAATAAAATTACATTAAAATATACTAAAATATAATCTAACCAAAAATAATAAAAACAAAAAGAGAAAATTAGTAAGAAAATAAAGACTAAATTACAAAAAAATAAAATAACAAGAAGAATAGTAAATAAAATAAAAAGAATCATATATAGGTCAACTTCACTTGATGTTTGATAACAGAAAAGAGACAGTTCAGATAAAATACCATTAGATCTCAAACAAATCGCATCACAATAAAAATATGATGTTAATATGAAGGAAAAAAAGGAATCAACATTATGAAAGAATAAATAATAAAGGACATAAAATAATAGTTAAATACATAATAAATAGCATATGGATTAAATCATCATATTTAACAGGTAAATGGATGAAAAAAAGAATGAATAATAATTAAATAAAAAATAAAGAAGAACATAATATTAATAATAGACAAATAAAATAGAGGTACCAATTTAACTGCTAGATGAGTACCTAAATAAAGTTACCACATTTAACTGGTAAATGGGCAACAAAGAAAATAAAATAAAAGGCACCACGTCTAATTAGCAAACGGATGCAAAAGAAAAAAAGAAATAAAAGAAGAAAAGAAACAAAGAACTGGTCGGCTCACCGTACATAATTTCCTTCAAGAATGATCTTTCAACTAACTTCAGAGAAAGTGAGAAAATAATTTTAAAAAAAATCACTTTAAAATAAGAACAGTGTTTTGAAAATATTTTTTGTATCTTTAGGTGTGCATTTCTAAGAAAAGTTGACCCCTTGAATTGACGCAGGATTCAACTTTTATACATAATTTTCGAGATAGAAAATGGTCGTTTGACTTGAAACGGCCATTTTACGCAACCTGTTTTGGAGTCCGCGTGGGACTCTGCCTCGTGAAATGGCATCATTTAAGAGTTAAAAATGGCCATTTCAGCAAAAGCGGAAACAGCCATTTTGGCTTCAAAATGGTTGTTTTTGGGCAAGACAAAACGGCAATTTTGGTAACCAAAATGATGTTGTTTTGTCCCAAAAATAGCAAAAATTTTAGAAAATTCAAAATTTTGATTTTTAATCAATTTTTAAGATATTTTTAAAAAATTTTACACCATACCCCCCATTGGCATGATATTAGGCATCGGGCTCAGGCATGTCTGCTTAAGCCCTTAACTCACTATAAATGCCTATTTTTCTCACCTTTTGGATCGCACC
>CANXYI010833051.1:0-14151 GCA_948208565.1 Hura crepitans | reverse complement strand
CAAGCTCATAACCAGGACTAACTATATCGTGCACCGGAATTGATAGGTTTCGGCCATCAAGTGTAGTCAGATTTATTGTAGTTCCTCCTAATGCTTCTGCTAACGACACCTTTTGGTTTATAATCAGGTCATTCCCATCTCTCTTGTAAGTATTGTGTGGCTTCTCATCAATAACAAATACAAGGTCTGCTGGAAGTTGATTCAGCTGCTCATTTCCTTTATCTGGGAAGGTAATCTTTGTTCCTTTCTTCCAACCTGGCTTCACATCAATGGTTAATATCTCCGTTTCTTGCACCGACCGCCTGTTTATTCCAGTTCCATATACAGTTAACTAACAAAAAGCAACATTTTAACTAACAAAAAGCAACATACTTTGTACTAAGGGGTTTCATTTGAGTTTCAAGTTTTAGCTAGTAGCTCATATCAGTGTGCCAAACTGCACATGGAATGCACCTCGTATTGAGGAATTCAGGTGAAAACACGTAGATAGGCGAATTGGGAAAATCATGCTGACAGATGCATAAACATCTATGACATGAAACAACAAAGGAAATCATTATAAGTGAACCTAGTAATGATGATGATGATGAACTTCTTTCAAACAAAGTCTCAATGTTCGTTTAGTACATAATGAGAATGAGCAGAGTCAGGTAGCTTGGAATTGGATAGATGGTGAGCATTGTTTTTAAATCAAATTTAGCGAAAGAAAGCAATTACAGAAACAAAGAAACATACCCATTGACGTCAACAGCAGTTCTAGAAATCTTCATTTTCCTTGTTGATCCAGAGTACAATTCCTCAAGGCTACAAGGCAATTTACTTTCCACCGGAGCTGGTTTCCTTGCCGCAGTCCCTTCGCTGTAACTTCGAAAAATATTTTCATTGCCACCAAATCCTCCAAATGTTCCTCCATCAGATTGGAATCTCATTGATCTTCCAGGCCCTGATGATCCAAATCCAAAAGGACTGCTTCCAAAGAATTCTGCAAATATATCCTCTGCATTTCTTGGGTTGAAGCCGTTTGACCCAACGCCACCACTACCATTTCCAAATGGAAATCCACCACTCCCACCCGGTGGCATATCTTTCAATCCTTCTTCACCATATTGATCATAAATTCCTCTCTTTTGTGGGTCACTCAGGACCTGAATTTCAAAAACCCATTTTTGTCACAATAAAAAAAATTTGCATTTTTGCTAAACAGGACATTGATTGTATATCAGCTTCAATATATGTTTTCCCAGTTCTCAGCAGCCAAACAGATAATGCAGGAAAAAGACAAAACAACAAAGAAGGACAAAAATTCAATGAGGGAAAAGAAAAACATGCCTCGTAAGCTTCAGAGATCTGCTTGAATTTGGCTTCAGCTTCTTCTCTTTTGTGGTCTGGATTCTTATCAGGATGCCATTTCATTGCTAATCTCCTATATGACTTCTTTAGATCTTCCTCTGTGGCATTTCTGTTCACCTTCAATATGTTATAGTAATCCACCCCCATTTTTCTTTTTCAAAAATTCGAGAACCCAACAATATCTACCTATATACCAATCAGATCCAAGTTCTGCACTTGAATCAACAAACAAAAATTTTCATCAAAACCCAGATCCAAAAATCATTTAAATTACCAAAGCCAAGACGTTTGAACAAAATTAGCTCCGTTTGACAATAAGACGTTGCAGAAAAAAAGGGATGTTCAAGAAAAAAATGTATTAATATCACAATATTATATCTGTCAAAATATAATCACAATTCACAAAGACTCAAGGTGTTAGGTGAAAGAACATTGATCTAATTTTAAGGGTCTTTGTTCTTGAGAGTTGGTTTTGAAAACTTTCCTTGTGAACAGAAAAAAAAAAAAAAGAACCTATGGACTCGTGTTAGAAAGGGTCTACATTTTGATATTTATGAATTTTATTAGTTTATTTATTGATCAAATGAATTTGATTTAAGACTACGTGTGATGGTGATGGTGATTTGGGATTGGGATATTAATAACAAAAAGCAACGGAATTTGTGTAAATGACTATGTTTAAATGTTTGGTCTTAAAATTTTGGTTTGGTTTGGCTTTGTTTTTACACCATTTTGTGGTATAGGATGAGTGCTATTTCATGAAATTTAAGCTTTCGTGCAACGGCTTCATTTCCTCTTTAGAGCTTGAAACAGAAGTTTGGACTCAAAACAGAAACATCATGATTTTTTTTTCAAGAGATTATGTCATTTTTATGGTTAAAATTTTTAAAATAATTAAAATACACTTTAATATTGTTTTTGTTCGGATTTTAACCTGAACTTTAAAAAAGGTAAAAAAAAAAATGTCATTTTTTTCATCCATCAATCATGAAATGTTATGTGTCACTGCTGCTAGAAATAAAATTTATCAATTTCTATATGGTGGGCAAAAATAATTCTAAAAATATATAAAGATAAATTTATTTATTTATTTTTTTAAATTTAGTGCTAAAATCTGATTAAAAAAATTAAGGATATATCTTAAATATTATGAAATTTTTGTGGTAAGATTAAGTTTTTTTTTTTTTGTTACAAGGGTTAGGTTGAAGGATTTATTGTATAAATTATTCGAATTATCTAAAAAATAAAAAACCACGTGTTAAAATTTATAAATCACCAATACTATTTTACCAAAATATATTTTAACATGTTTTGTAATTGAGACATTTATTTAGAAGTATTTAATTTGTCCCTATAATCAATTTTAATAATGAATTACCCATATTTTAAGAAGAATGAGACTCATATAATATTTAAAAATTTTTTTAAGTATGCGTTAAACAGCACTAATATGTACCGCGTTTTATAAAGGTAGTAAACAATAATTTCAATTTTAAATCGCCCAAATTATAAGAAAAAGGAGCTAATATGATATTTTAAAAAAAAAAAAAACTATATGTATAACATATTTTATAAAAAGTTTATTGATAATTAGGAATATCGCTAGAGATTTATTAATTTTAAGCATTTTTTCTTATATAACATCTTAAATTGCCACTAAACATTTACGGATTGAGTTATATAAAAAAAAGATTTAGTTTTTTTTTATTATAGGATAATTGTATTTGGAGTAAATTAATATTCAAAATCAACGTGAAAAACAAATCAATATCTTTAAACTCAGTAATATATACATAATCGTCAAATTGATATATTTAGTTCAAATCGTTTTCCTCAATTTAAAATCATGAATTATGAATTATATCGAATCGTAGAATATAAAACACATCATACAAAAAGATTTAAAATATAATTTATAAAATATTTATACTTAACATAATTTATAAAATATATACTTATAATATGAAAAAAATACTAAAATATATAATAAAAATGACATATATAATAATATAAATTATAATTAAATCACATATTTATATAAATCATAAAAATAAAAACATGATATTAAATTATCAATGTCATTGTCATCATTATTTATAAATTATTTACCTTATTTCTATTTTTTACTCCTCCTCGTAAAGTTTTATTTTTAATTTTCTGTTCATTTCCACCAAAATCAATGCCATGCTCATCATCCTTGTCATTTAACATGATTAATTCTTTATCCTTTTATTCATTTTTGTCACTATTTTCATTTGTTTGTCTTTTTTCGAGCCATTTCAAATATCAATTATAATATAATTAGTGACAATTATGCAAAACAAAAGATACAAATTTAGCAATAGAAAAATTAATAGAAGAGAAAAGAAAAGTAATGTTATACAATTAACAAATATTTTTATTTTTTTTCTTTTCATTCAAATAAGAGATATTGGAGGTATATAAACTAAAATATCTGATGAAAATTAAGATGTTTATTAATTTTATGAACGACACTTCTTCAAATATACTTTAAATAAGTAAAAAATTTCAACTTGCATAAAAATGCGTTGGATCTAATTGAAAAGCATATGAATTAGTATTTTAAATTATTATAAGAGTCGAATCACATTATTGAATTAATAAAATTCTAAAAATTCAAATGAAATTTAAAATTTTCTAAAATTCATATGAAGATTCTTATTTTTTAAATTATAGTATCTTATCAAATTACAAGGTTCGTAAAATTTTGATAACTATTAATATATAAGCTACCTGTTTTTACATAATGTATTGAACGAAAACCAAAACATACTCAAAATCCAGTCAAACTGTAAAAAACATCAGCAATAACTCTCTTCACATGAAGGTAAAAAGTTTTCAAGTTCCTAAACTATAATCCCTTTTTTTTTCTATTAAAAATTTCAATTTCTAGTGCACATAGAATTTAACTATGATAAGCTTGAACAAAGTAATAGTAATATTTTATTATAAACTTCCTAAAAGTTCTGCTGATCCAAAGACAAAAAAAGCAGCTAAATAGTTATAATCATTTATTCCAAGCAAATCATTCAACGTTTACAAGGATGCACAAATGGAAAATTACCCAATTCTTTAGTCAAATATATTCATGATTTAGTCAATTAGATTAAGAAATTATTATTATAAATTTAAAAAATAATCTAATTCTTAAATTACTTTTTCATATTCTTCAATAATTTAATATGAACTTGACGCAAGCTATTGACCTGCCCTCATTCAAAAATAAGGATAGGTATGGCAACCTGGTGCGTAGCCTTGATAAATTTTTACCCGAATTCATTGAATTCAAACTTAAGTAGATATAAAAATACTTTTACCCGATTCCGATTTACTATTATCCATATAACACCTAAATTTTAATATATTTAATAAAATTTATTTGATGTTGTTGTAATTTTTTTATATAATTTATTTAATTAACTAGAATTCAGTACCTTACCCACAAAAAAGAAAATATTATTTATTTTAGTATATTAAGATATTCGCGTTTATATATTTTAATAATACAATAATTTAATAGAATAGTACATATTAATACTTAAATTTTTTTTTATAAAATATTTAAGTTTTATTGTTCACATAACCAGTAGTTAAATTTTATAGATAGATTTAGACAGCATGTATCCAAGGACCAAAGCTCCAATACAATCAAACTCCGCATAAATAGAAAAAAAAAAAATCAATTGCAAAACCGTTTAAGAAAGTCAATCTTTTGGGCTAGGGTTGAAGCTGAGTCATATACCTGAAAACCACCCCAAATCCACGAATGCCAGGTCTGTGAATCTAAACAGCTTTCCGCTGTCATATATTCAAATTTTCAAGTTTTACATGTAAATCCCAAACCACTTGTGACTTCCAAGATTTTCTCTACAATACAGTGTATCATGTCAAATAGAAAAAAAGGGCAAAAGATGTCAACGAGCAAAGCAACCCTTCCATTGTCAGAAAGCTACTATCTGCAAGCTTATCGCTCAGAGGGCTTTTTACCCATAGCAAAACCCAGAAAAGAGGGGCACTTAACTAACACCGACAAACTATACACCCATAACCAAGTAACATAATGCATTTTTTTCTCCCATCTCAAAAGGAAAGATTGGCTGCTCATATACGCTGCTACTTCTGCACAAATCCAATAAAGCTAAAGTAGAACAATTGCACGCACAATGCACAGTCAATCAGGTCACTATGACCGAATCCGATGCTGATGAAACAGATGAAGAGGCACTTTCTTCCCCCACAACATTCTTTAACTTCACAGATGAACTCTCAGCAGAAGACCCAAACTCAGGAATGTCCTCAATGTCCAAAGAGTCGGGAAGATTTTCGGGAGACTCAAAAGGATCGTTCTGCACCCAGAAAAGAAAAAACAAAATATTAGAGAAAATAGAAACAAGATTAAAGTTCACAACTAGTAAATAGTTCAATGTCCTTAGACACCGTACCGTTGGTAAATAAAACATGGCTAAATCAGTCCTAACTAAATGTACTCTACCCTAAACTTACCCTAGCAATAATGAGAACATCATAACAGATCTAACCAATTAAAATGTGGCAAAAATCCAGTAAATATAAATCAATGTTATTGATTTATACATGATATGCACAGGCACATGTGCATCAACTCTCTATACGCATAAATTGCCAGCAGAAATCCTTTTTACTATATATTATACTTAAATACACTACATTGCCACTAGAGTCAAACAATGGCACTTGAGCTGATAAGCAAATCGAAAATACGGCAGCCCGAGTAATATCAACAAAATAAATTGTAAGAAACCAAAAGGTTCTTGTGACAATCAACCAAGGACACTAGTTGAAGAGACACAGGAAAAAAAAAACATTTGTAGAGTGAAGCAAGTCTGTACTGTTGGGGGAAAATGAGGGGAAAGAATCCATATTTGTGGCAAAGCTATCACAATATGTATAAAGAACGACAAATTCAACACCTCAAGTTGGCTTGCTTTCACTAGTTTTATCCCATTAATATACAAATAATTTTGTATAGTTTCCATTACCAAGCTACTTAATCATATTTGCTGCTACACGTCATCTTTCACCACTCTTTGTGGCCAAAGTCAGCAAAAGAAAAGGGGAGAGAGAGGGAAAGAAAAAAGAAGCTGATATAAAACTACCTCAAGTTGGTGTAGCATATCAATAGTGGCCTCCAAATCACCCTTGTTTGCAATATAGACATCATTAAGAGACTCATCAGATATTCCAGGAAATTGCATCTGCAGATATACCAAATGCATGTCAAATGGATCATCGATCGTCTGCTGTTCCATTATATCGGCTGAATTTTGTGATGATGAACTATAGAAACCATGAGGCGACCGGCTCTTCAGCACAGATGCTTCATTGATAGAAGAAGTTTTCTTGTGCTCACTTTTCTGTGTAGTAGGCACTGTAGGTCCAAAGCAGAGAGTTTGACTGAAACTATGAGAAACTTTTGTGGCCACTCCTGGAGCTTCTCTTTTAGACAATGGTACATATGATGCTGCATAAGGATTCAATGTAGATACTCCTGGCTTCATTGCCTTAGTTCTGAAAGCAGTTCACTATTTGACCCCAAATCAGCAGACAAACCATTATTCATAAATATAAATATTTCTTCTTCACCAAACAAAATACAAATATTCATCACTAAACAAACTACAAATATTTCTTCTTCATCAAACACACATTTCCATTCACCGAGAAAAAATATCCAAATTGCTATTACCTATCTCTTTACAAGATTATCATAGACAGAGGAAAAAAAATCCCTTTTCCAGTGGAAGCTGGAAGAGAGAACAGAGAAAATGGTTGCACAAAAACTAACCACATCAGATGATGCTTTCAACATAATCACCAGCCTTAATGTTCATCTTGTTTAGATATTAGTAAATAATACAACAGTAAGTCAAGCAAACAAACAACTTGCTTAATCAACCTTCCGAACACCATAAAAAAGAATTAAGAACCTCCGAACGATTTTTTTGAAAAAAGAAAACAAACAAAGAAAGAAACTTTAAAAACTCGAGTATAAAAAAAAATAATTCTTTAACTATTACATAAATTCATAAAACATAAAGGAGAAGAGTAACCTTCAAAAGGATCAATCTAAAATTCTTATTCAAAAGTAAAAGAGATTAACTCTTTAACTAGAACCAAACATCCTATATTTTTAAAAGTATCAAAAATAGACAGATCACAGTAAAGATCAAGATAATTCAAAAAAAAAAAAAAATCCACACTTTTCTGCCTACCAATATTAATTAACTGCAAATTATTTCCTTCTATATCTCCTCCTCAAAAGCAAGAGTATCTTTTCTTCTCATGTTCTACACAAATCAATAGGGTCCGGTTAATTGGTCCTATATAACAATCATGATGGGTTTATGAAAGATGAAATGAACCTAATACACAACGATCAACTGTTCCTTCTTGAAAGAAAAACATCAAGATCACAACAAATCAATAAACGAAACATGAAGAATCAATATCATTGCCGACAATAATTTCATCGCAAAAATCAAAGCACAGACAAGAATTCAAGAAACAAATACGCACATCTGTATAGGTACACATATACGTAGAAATCATATATAGATTACCTGTAAGCAAATTGGAAATTTCTGAAAAAGCTATGAAACCCTACGTTTCAGATCGAAGAGAACCAAGAGGAGAAAATAGATCAAAAAAAAAATTAAAAACCCAATTGGAATTCCAAGCTAATGATTGGAACAAGTCGCGCACGAAGCATTTACATTCGATCCGTTTGGCACTGGGCGGTTACAATAAAACGCCGTCCTAACATCTCAAATTAACACGGGTAATTTTTACGCATGGCCATTATACTTTCATCGCATATTTAACTAGTTTTTAAATTTTAATTTATATTTTAAAATTTTCTTATTTTTGAGAATAGTGTCCGAAAAATACCTAATACCGACTATAGCCAGTAAAAGCGTTAAAATTGCAAATACGGTCTTTAAACTTTATTTTGCATATTCATTTAGTCACTAATTTTTTTAATTGATCTCAAATTAGATGAGAGTTATTAATTTTGGTTATTTGAAAGGATAAAAAAGTTTTGAAGTATCTAGTACTTCTTGAAAAATACTTATCTAAAAAATAGAAGGATAAGCAGAGAGTTCGAATTATAATAACCAATTAAGGTTATCGCCATTAAAAATTTTAGAAAATGAGGTAAATAAGCTCCTTGAGTACTATCATGCCACAGAGAGTGTTGAAAGGACATTAGAAACTAGACAAGCTCTAGCAAGTGAGATGGGAAAATTGGTAAATAAAAGACTTGATGTAGTCGAGAGAGAGTGTGGGTTGAAAAACCTGAGGAATTTGGAAAAGATAATTTAGAAAAAACGATAAAAAAAATTAAGAAAAGAAAAAATGGTTCCTTTTATTTTAGATACAAAAAAAAATGTCAATTTGGACAATTCCAATTCAGCTCAAGACCTTAAAAAATCTTTTAGTCCAGTAGATGAAGCTCCAATGCACATAAATGATATAACTTTTACTGAGCATCTATCTACAAAAAGGGATTTATACAAACCCAATTATTATCATAGGATGAAAAAAGAATTCATATCTAAAGAAAACAGGTTGAGGCCAGTAATAAGCCTTGTAGATTTTCTCAATCTAGACTGTGAAAAAAAAAAGCATATGAGAGGATAGATAAATGTGCCACCATGATTAGGTTTGCAGTATAATCAGGAAGCTTTATCACAAAATAAGTCTACGAACTTTGCAAAGCACCATAGTAGGAAAATGCGTAGAAGTATTGGATCATGTTATTAGAAAACAACATAATAACAGATGAAATAGATAAAAAAAATTGCTAACAAATAGTGTGATTGCTATAGTAGTAGACACTTTGAACAGAGAATTTTGTGAGTTCTCATTGTCAACAGAATCCCTAAAGAAAAAGCAATCTCTAGTGGCTTCAATAAAACTGTAAATCTGTGCATGCATTATTTTGAGAATTATGCATGTGATTTCTAAAAATATTATTACAATCTTGATTTTGCAACTCAAAATTACATGTCAAAAATATTTTTTGCTAAGCTTCTAGAGCCATAACCTGAAGTAGCCAAAACAACTATCAACTACTCCTAAATAAAAACAAAGTGGTAGATGGTCTAGGAGGAAAAATACAGGCGGTGAAATATGCCATGAAAAAGGCATGTACAGAGCTCTAAGTAAGGCAAGATACGAAATGTCTTCCTTATTTGAATAAGAGATGTTGTTCTCGATTTGGACATAACAATCAATTGAGAATAAGATATTCTTCAAAGAAAAAATTTTAAGGATATAAAAAAAGAAGAATATCGAGGAGAGGAAAAAATGAAAGGAAGAGGTCGGATAAACCTTCTAGGTTTATGAGGAAAAATGCCAACTTTAGAGAGAATGATAGAATAGAGGCTTTTAAGAGAAAATATGGGAGCTAACCCAAATGCCCTAAAAAGAAACCTCTGAGCAACTGTTCATGCTGTTGGATTTGTAGTTCAAAGAGTCACAAGGCTGATTCTTGTCTTCACAAGAATAAGCGAAAATAAAACCTAAGAAAATTTTTTTTCAAAAATAAGAGTTTAGTGTATGAGCCTATAGATGACAAAGACTTGTTTGATATGGACTCTAAAATATATTCAATCCATAAAGTAGTATTTGAGTATGAAACTGACATAGATGAATCTGACTTATGGCAACTTAAATATTCATAATGAAGCAAGCTGAAGTTGCCCAACAAAAAGAGTTATTCCCTTTGGACAATACTCTGGTACAGAAAGAATCTTTCCAGTACAAATACCATTCTAAGAGTTGCCTAGAGTGGAAATTGCCTAAGGTAGACATCACCAGAATCTATAGCAAGTCAATGTTCAATTTCAAATCAATTGTAGATGTCTCCTAGTCTGAGTCAATGGCTTAGGTTTCTAGTATAATACTAGAAATGTTGGATGTGTCATTGATCAATCTGGCCAAAATTAAGAAAAATGGCTAGTAAAGCCAAAGGTGAGTATAAATACATTCACATAGGGCTTGTGCAAGGAGAATTGATCCATTTGTTAAATTTACCAGCAGATAGCCTTGTGATAATAGTAGTCTTAGACAAGTGATGGAAATAGTTTAAAGACCAATTGATATCAAGCGTGTAGACTAACCTAGCAAATGGTCCAATTTGGTTTTATACCTATCCAATTATTTGATGGCCTTGAGTGATATGTGTTTGAGTAATTCATTAACCTTGAGTATAAAGTCATTAAAAATAAATAGAATGAATTCCCAAGTCAAGTATTTGACGTATCACACTAGGATAGTATTTAGGCTAATAAACATTACCAATCTAGGAGTGAGAAATGCTTCTAAGATAACAAAATTGTTTGAAAAAGGGTCGGATAACTACAAACAATTCCATAGGAAAAAAATAAATCCCATAGAACTAAGTTGGCCCAAAAAATTAGGTTCTTATAGAACCAATAGAACATTCAAGACTAATAGGTTCTTCTTAGATCCTAAAGAGAAAATAATATATTCTTGCAATTAGAAGAGCCAATGAGAAACCTGAGAATTATAGAACAAATACCTAAAAGATCAGTCTCTAGTAGAGTGAGTGACGAAATTCCTAGGGTAGAACTAGAACTGTTAAGAGTAAGTTCTAAGAGAGAAGAATCAGAACTGTCAAGAACAACTTTTAGGAGAGATGAAGTATAATCATATGCAAGCCATAAAAGGATAATAAGCTATAAGGATTTCAATCTACCTATTTATGCAAATGATGATGAAGGTCATGAAAGTGTAAGAGCTATTAAGCAAATTGCATTCATTCCTAAGATTGTGAAAGAGATTCAAAAAATCTCTAAACAACATTCTATCCCTTTTGAGGAACTCTGAAAAATGGTTTCCCCTATTCATATGGCATCTAAAAAGGCTTTTAGCCTTGAAAAGTCAAGTTTGAGCACATATATTGAGCTTACATTTAAATTTTCTAGATATTATGACTATTCTTTAGATGCAATTATTGATACAGGGTGTACAGTTAGTAATACAAGACCTAATATATTGCCTAATGAATGGTAACATCCATTACCCTAACTAGTGGTGTATGAATGGCAGGGAGCAAGGCAAATGTGGTAACACATGAGGCAAAACATGTAACGCCTCGATAAGTGTCGCTAAGATCAGAAAAGTGTGCTCGAAGTGCTAGGTCACTTGCACAAGTCTCGAGATAGGGCATATTGCCTAATAAACTTCAAGGGGCTTAAAAAGGGTGAAAATGACCTCAATCCAAAATTTAGCAAAACCAATAAATTATTTCGGGCCGTAAGCAAATGGCCATTGGCTAAAATTGAGTTGAGCTAGAAATGACCCAGGATGAGCCCGGATGAACCTGAAAATACCATATCCTGAAGGTTAAAAATTTTTCTAAGTCCATTGGTGAAAGAAATCTTGAATTCTAAGGTCGTTTGTAAATTTTTCTTAATTTTGCATGTAAATCGAGGCAGTTGGTTAACTGTCCTGTCGGTGAAATTTGGCTGTGAAATTTGATTTGCCTCTAATTAAAGGTAATTAAGGATTTTGAAAACAAACGACACAATTTTTGGAGGTCGGAGTGGCCATATAAAAATTCACAAAGTTTTGCTGCAAACCGAATTGCCACAAGTTTCCAAAAATTTTGGTTCGCCTACTTTTCGAAGGAATTTTGCCACAAAATTTTGCGAGCATCTAATTAGGCCTAATGGGGGTTTTAGGAATAAATGTGATGATTTTTTGATGTTCGAGTGCTTTTTAAAAATTCTCTAAAATTTTAGCTTGAATTTCCTAAAAAATTAAAGTTCAGGAAGTTTAAAATTTTGGAGGCTCGAGAATATTATGGTGTAAAAAAAATGAATAATTAATGAGCAAATGAATGAAAGAAAAGAAGGAAAAATAAAATGAAATAGAATGAGAAAAATGTAGTTTGGGGGTCTAAATTAGAATAAGCCATAAAGAAAGGATTAAAATGGCAATTTGCCAAATAAATGTGAGGTGATAACCAAGGGAAAAAAATGGAGCAAAAAACATGAAGAAAAGGAAAGGGGAAAGAAAAGAAAGAAGAAAGAAGGGAAATAAGAAGAAGAAGAGAGCGAAGAGGAAGGAGAGGCTGCTGCGGCTAGCACCAGTGGCGGCTTTGGGCAAGCATGGGCGGTGACGGAGGCCTACCAGTAACCCTCTCTGGAGACCATCTGGGTGGTGGAAGAAAAAAAAAAGAAGGGAGAACAACCCCAAATCAAGAGGGGACAACAGCCCCAAACCAAGAGGGTAAGGAAATTTCCATTTCCTTTTTGATTTAGTCTCCTTCTTCATTTAATTTTAGAATGTTATGGTGATCAATTGCTGGCATGAGAAGTTTGATGAGGTTTAATATAGTAATTGATTATTGAATTGGATTAAATAAAATGGAAATTTGGAAGGAACATTTCTGTTGGAACTGATTTTCGTATAGGAGTAGTAGCGAGTATTTTGAGCATAACTCTCTGTATAGATGTCAAAAAAATGTAAAACTAGTTGTAAATAAAAGATAACACATAAAGCTATAATTTTGTAGAAGAAAGTTTTCCCTAATTCATCGTAGATTTTGCCTAGAAAATCCTGTTAGTGAGGGCATCTGCATTGTCAGTAGAATTCTCAGAATGAACAGAATAATCTCTGTTCATCAAGCCATAACTCCCAATGTAGGTATTTAAAATGCATGATTCTTAAACCATATGAAAATAGACTCATAAAGTTAAAAGTTTTATGTAGAAGTCTTTAATTGATTCTAGGTTTAACTCACTAAAAAATGTAATACAAGTTGAGTGATGAAAACTAAAACTGTCAAAGTGCCTCAAAATCAGCAGAGGGTAATTAGGCCATAACTTTATATATAGTAGTCAGAATAATATGAAATAAAATTTTTATGAAATTTAAGCCATAGGGGTATAACTTTGTAGAAGAGAGTTTTCTCTAATTAAGTCTAGTTTTTGCCCAAAAATTTGGACAAATAGATGAAGCCAGCACTGTCAGTAGGAATGCTAGAATTTAAGGACTAGGAAAATGATATGGATGAAGGAAGGTACACCTAAGGTGGAAATGGAATCGAAACATGATAATCACGCACGAATGGGTATATATATATATATATGTGTGTGTGTGTGTGTGTGTGTGTATGTGTGTGTGTGTGTGTACACACACACACACATATATATATACATATATGTATATATATATATACATATATGTATATATATATATATATATATGTATTAATAGGAATGAAATGTTATATTTTAAAAAGGAACTAGTGTCCAGTGGTCAAGAAATTATTGAAATATATGTAATAAATCATAACAAGCATTGTGATTATAAGGAGCATACAAGGACTTTAGCTTTGTTTAATGTTATTATTAGGTTTTTGGACCACTTATTAATAGAAAATAATTTTTAATGTCTAAAACTTGTTAGTTCCTTAATTGTCTACCTTTAAATCACCGAGAGGACAAAAATCCATCAATAAGATTGTTAAATACTATTGTTGAACATATTAATTCTCTAAACAAGTCATCTGAAAAATTTACTATATTTATAGAAAATGTTTTAAACCATTTAGAAGAATTGGTTTTGAGGCAAAGCGAGTTTGAAAATTATTTTCTTAGTAATAAAGAACCATTAGGTTTTGTTGTGAGCTTTAGGTACCAAAACAAGTACAGAAAGTTAAAAGAAGCGAGAAATCTAAGATTTCACTCCCAAAAATAACTTCAT
>CANXYI010833030.1:0-11116 GCA_948208565.1 Hura crepitans | reverse complement strand
TGGCACAAGTAGCTTAGGAAGCAAATCCGCATGGACCTATGTTAAATAAGGTCTGAATAGACACACTCTACCTAGGTCCATATTAGCCCAATCAAGTCTACCAAGCCCAAAGCCCATGGTCCACACGAATAAGCCAAGGCTTATGTCTGTATGAACTAACTCAAACCTAGCCCAAAGCCTGTAGACTAGTGAGAAAGCATGCCATCTAGGTTCACATAGACTAATTCATACAAGTTCGTATGAACTTGCTGAAGTAAAATCTTTCAGAAGAGGGATTTTCCTATTTAGACTATGAATCCTTATCCTACTAGTATTCCACTTCCTTTAGATGAGAAATTCTTAAATCTAAGCCTATAAATACCATTCTTAGGAATGAAGAAAAAAAGAGGCTAAGAATCAAATTCATAGTAACTAAGAAACACATCCATGAGTCTAGGATAGGACTTTAAAGAGGAATTGCTCTACTAGTTTTATTAGCCTCACCAAAAATAATTCCTTCTATACTTCTACACCTTTGTGCTATTGCTTAAAGAGTTTATTCACAAGGTAATATATGAGGTCTCTTTTGTATATATTGATATTATTTTCATGGACCTATGATCTCTAAGGATTGATCCTAAGTGAGGTGATTCTATGTAATCCCTCATTTGATCATAAAAGTACGTAATTATTTTAAGTTGTTCCATGTTGTATAATTGATTGGTTTTATGTTATAAACATTCTATTATTTTTATCTTAATCACATGAACCTCTGTATAAGC
This sequence comes from Hura crepitans, assembly GCA_948208565.1. Classification (NCBI taxonomy): domain Eukaryota; kingdom Viridiplantae; phylum Streptophyta; class Magnoliopsida; order Malpighiales; family Euphorbiaceae; genus Hura; species Hura crepitans. The sequence continues at coordinate 10,355 of CANXYI010833030.1, read as the reverse complement.
ATGTTAAAGTCGACATGGACTTATCTTCTTAATATATATATGATATGTCGTCCACACAGACTTATATTTGATAATAGTGTATTATTTGTCTTCTGCTTACTATATTAACATAATCCGCTGATGTTATTATGTTATATGACTAGTCTATCCTATAATATTTATATTGTTGGCATACTAAAATTATTGTTAAGTCTACATGGACTCCTTTTCATAAGCAATGTAGTCCGTACAGACATATTCTTTAGTTTCCAATTTTCACACATATTTATTTCTTCTCCTCTTTATGAGTTCACATGAATCTTTATGTAGTGTTGTTAACCTTTTCTTTTGAGTTGTAGGCAAGTGACCTTTCTTATTAGAGTGGAGGTCCAGACGGACCTAGTAACCATTATAAGCTGTAGTCCACACAAATGTATGCTATAGCTATATAAAGTCTGTAGGAACTTAACGTCATATAAATGAGACCAATTTAGTACTTTAGACTATTTCTTTTGGTTTTGTACTCTTTCTATTTCACTAATTTTTTAGGTTGTAATAGGTAGTTAATAACTTATTTTACATGTTAAAATGATAAATCTCACACTAAATAGTTTTCTACCTAATTAATCAGTGTTTTCATAATAAAATTGCCTTTGAGTTTTCATTAATAAAAAATTACATTAAAAATGTATTTTAATAAAGACTAATCTCCTAGAGATAGGAGTTGGGCAATTACCACCAATTCTTATGAAATTATGGGTAATTGTCAAGTCAAATAACAATTAATCAATGGTCCAATTTCTAGAGGTATAATGGACTTTTATGTATTCTTTAAATAATTACAAATTTACTTTTTATACATGAAATGGTGACATATGTACTTTAAATATAATGCATGCTTACTTGAAAAGGGATTGAGAAACATTACAATATAGAAAAAAGGCATATTATTGGGGCATAAATAAGATTTGAAATCCAAACCTTTTTGATATAAAAGATCAGAGGTTTTGGTGTAGAGGTTAGATGGTGACTTCACTAACCACTCTCATCCCTAATAAAAATACATAATCTCTATAGTAGTGACTCCACTGGAGACTGAGAATCTCAATCTAAAAGTGCACAAATAATATGCCATTTAATATTCTAATTTTTATGAATCCCATGTATTGCATCCTATATGAATTGTGACCCTTTTACCATAGATGATGTTATGAACAATGACTCTAATTTTCATTCAAGAATAGAGAAGTACTAGTATATCAATCACTCATAAGCCTTGTGCCTTTGGTTATATAAAAAGGTGAACTAATCGGTCGCTATTATCCTTGATTAGAAAGACCTATTAGGAGGGATCTCCACTTGTCGGAGCCAATAAGCCTTCTGACCAAAACCATGAGCCCATATAATCAAGCTTAACAACTTTCCCTAGGTTACATAACCCTATTATCTTGTGATGGCTTTTTGATTGCTTTGTGGGCCTATTGCATTTTACCTATTTTAAAGTGGGGGCAAGCCAATTGTGCCTTTTGTTTGGAATAGGCCCAACATAATTTCACCTCAAATAAGACTTAAATGCTATAGGCCATTATCTTTGCATGTGCCTTAAATATGAGAGGACATTAGGCCTAATTAAGCCCAAATTTGAACCTATGCATCCCATAATGATGCTTAGGTAAGCCCACCTAGGAAGAATGACTAAAACCACATTTGTGGGAGTAATAAGGTAGGAAGGCTTATTACTTGTGTTTATCCTTATACATCTAACATATATCCTTTTCATATAAATATGCATAATATTGTACCTACTACATAACATAAACTATACATCTTTCTCTTTTATATCATTCCTATGTACTATGTGTATATCATGCTTACTATATGACTTAGACTTTGTACACCATATATACCTCGTAAACTTTTACATTTTTTATCCTAATACTCATGCATTAAGTACATGACACATTAACCAAGCATCGAAGGTCGTTATCTTGTAAAGGATTATTAACTTCTTACTCATACATCATATTTATACCATGTATCCACACATTACATATCATGCATTATCTTAGATAATTCATGCACTATCACTAAACCTCTATTTTCTTTGATCCATCTACAACCCACCAAAGAGAATGATCATGTCCAGAGATGAACTAGTGGTGAAGACCATGCTAAATTAGCTCCTTTAGGATATAGAGAAAAAGATTATGGTGCTATAACTAATACATTGTTAAGTATGAATGCCTATCAAGATAAAAGTCAAACTTTTGTTACTAACAAAAGTAAGAATGAGATAGCTAATGACTAGCTTTTTGATGAAGAAATACCCCTTATTAAGCCTAAATATAATAAAGTTCCACCACTTAAATAATATAAAGAGGATCATATCAAAGAACTAAATGAAAAGCTAGAGGTCATGAGTCACCTAGTTACCAGAGGCAAAGATATCAACCTAGAAGACATTAGTTTAAAGCTTGATCATGCCATACCCTACAAATTCAAGATGTCAAATTTAAGTAAGTTTGATGGCACTTTTGACCTAAGGACTCACTTGAAGCAGTATGCAGTAGCTATGAAGTGGACCAACCTATCAAAAGCATAAATGGTGAGCTTATTTAGTATGTCTTTAACTAGGAAAGCCTTGGATTGGTACCATAGAGTGGAAAAGAAGATCAAGATAAACTAAGAAGAGCTAGCTTGTGCATTCAAAAAGTAATACTTAAACAATGCAACTATGGAAATAACCCTCAAAGACTTATAATTGGTGCGCCAAAAACCTGATGAAACATTTTTTGAATATTTAGAATGGTGGAGGGATAAGGTACTCAAAATGAGAAACATGCTAAATGATATCAAACAAATCAATATGTTCATAAAAAATGCTAATAGCTACATGAATGCTGGGCTCTCTACTAAAGGCATTACCACATGGGAATGGCTCAAGGACATAGCTATCAATCTCAAATTAGCATTCTAGAATAGAAGATTTAAGAAGAATGGGAAACATGCCTATCAAGCTGATAATTCAAGCCAAGCTACTAATGTCAACATGGTTAAAACTTACTAATTCTCTAAATTGGGCAAACCCCTATCTTAGTGATTGAATAAGCTCACAAAAGAAGGAAAACTACAGCCACTAATGCGCAAGTTGAGTAATGATCCTCCTCTATCTAATCATAGATTCAATCTATATTATGCTTACCATCAAGTTATAGGTAATCTCATAGATAAATGCACCACTCTCTATCATGCCATTCAAGATCTCATTGAGGCTAAGCAGATTCTAGATCCAAAAGCTTAGAAGTAACCCTTCTCTTTTTTTAGTTTAATCATGAGCTTTGTAATTTTTTAAATACTTTTCATTCAATAAAACAAAACAATGAATTTATTTTTAGTCATTAGTATAAATACATTTTGACTTTAGTCTAGAAAGGGGAAAAGCCTAGATCATGTCAATATTTAAAGCTCACTCCTAGAAGATGGATCAATGACTAATAAGCATTGCTAGGAATCATGCATCGCTAGAAATCATGCATTGACATCGTAGAAGTCACAACATGCACACACATGTATTATGTATATGTCTACTAGACACTAGGACTTCATACTTCCATGCATATTACTTAGGCTTAGTCATGCATTATTCATCTATAGATATATTAACCATCCACCTTGTATCACATTAACAAGAATAACATGCAAACCTCACCATGCATTCACATTTGATAGACACATAATCTATCATGTAGACTTCATTAAAAGTGTAACATACATCCATCATATATCCATATTATGTGTAGGCATGTCAAATACATATCGCATGCATTTGAATCATAAATTTTACAACCCATGCATACACTTGGCATAATATAATCTATCACATAATCCACATTATGTTTAGGCATATCTTATACATATCACATATAACATAATCTATCACATAATGACCAAGCAACTAGGCCAAGGAAGATTTCTTATAGACTTTCCCATCTGAATAAGTCTTTATCCATAATGGTCAAGGAAATAAAAGAAGAGAACCTTCTCTAACCCTTAATACCCGAACACCATTCCTTACCACTTCCACCTAACCATCACTATGATCTATACTGTGCTTATCATCAAAAGACTGGCCACCTAACTAACAATTGCAAAGCCCTTTATCAAGCCATCCAAGATCTCATAGACCATGGCATGATACTTTACCTAAATGATCACTTATTACTTGACTTAACTAACATTCCTCATATCTATGAAAAATAAGGTTTTCCCTTTTTGACATTCGGTCTACCACCTCATGGACCAACTATTGACAAAATAAAAGATCACGCCAATCAAGGATATGGAAGGATCTAATGAAGATAGGCTAGATTGTCCTTGTTCTCTTTTCTAGTTGTTTCTTTCTTTTATATTGAAATAATTAAGCTTTAATAAAATATCATTTTGAGCATCTTTATGTACCAAAATCATTAAATAACATGATACTCTTAAAAGTGAGTTGAGAGAAATAAAAAAAGAAAAAAAGAAAAAGAGAAAAAGAAATACACATAATTAGCTTAATCCACATTTGTTAGAAATAATACATGATGGGTCACCATCGCTACAGATAATTTTGAAGCTTAAAACTTAATCTTTCCTTGTAAAGCATAAGAAATATCCTTAAATGTGAGATGAGAGAAAGGAAATAATAAGTTGAGGGTAGCTACACTCAAAAGAATGCCTTTTGTTTGAATCCTAAAAGAAGTCTAAATTCAACAGGCTCTAAACCTAAAGCATCAAATTTATTATGTATCATCAATTTCAAAGCCTAAAAGCTTATGGCAATCACATTGAAAAGCCGAACCTTTTTTTGGTTTTTGCCACACAAAAATACAAAAGTGAAAAGGTGCTAAGCACCAAAAGCTTACAATAGTAAATAGATTTGGCTTAATCCTTAAACAACTGAGCATTCCCTCTTTAACTATGGTTGCCCTTTTTTAATAGGAAATGCATTTTCTAGTTCCCATTAGGCCAATGAACTAAGATCATGAACCTGGGAAAAAGTTAAGAAATGTTTTTCTATATAAAAGTTTTAAATTTAAAGTGGTTTTGGATAATGGAATTAGATATCATTTTGCATGCGCATGTTCCCCGTTCAGGTCCAATGTACAAATCAGGCAATTAGGGCAACTATAGTGGAAAAGGGAATGCTCAATTGCTTAAGGCAGATCTATTTACTATTGTAGGCTTTTAGAGTTTAACACCTTTTGACTTTTGGATTTTTGTGTGGGCAAGAACCAAAAAAAACGTTTAGCTTTTTAGGGTGATTACCACTAACTTTTAGGCTTTGAAAATAATGATACATAATGAATTTGATGCTTTAGGTTTGGAGACTATTGAATTTAGACTTCTTTTAGGATTCAAACAAAAGGCATTCTTTTGAGTGTAGTTGCCCCTAGCTTATTATTTCCTTTCCCTCATCTCACATTCAGGGATATTTCTCATGCTTTATAAGGAAAGATCAAATTTTAAGCTTCAAAATTATGTGTAGCGGTGACGAGCCATTATGTATTGTTTGTAATAGATGTTTATTAAGCTAATTATGTTTATTTATTTTCTCTTTTTTTTGTTTTTTTTTTGTTTTTTTTCATATTCTCTTAACTCACTTTCAAGATTACCATATTATGCAATGCTCAAAATGATATTTTATTAAACTTCAATTATTCCAACATAGAAGAAAGAAAACAACTAGAAAAGAAAATAAAGATAATCTTCGCATCTTTATTAGATCCTTCCATATCCATGATTAGTAGGATCTTGCAGTTAGTCAAGAGTTGCTCTATGGGGTGGCAGATTGAACGTCGAAAAGAGAGAACCTTATTTTTTTAGAGATTTGAGGAACGTTAGTTAAGTCCAGTAATAAGTGATCTTTAAGGTAAGGTATCATGCCATGGTTTATAAGATCTTGGATGGCTCGACAAAGGGCTTTGCAATTGTCAATAAGGTGGCCAATCTTTTGATGATAAGCACAATATAGGTCATAGCGATGGTTAGGTAGAAGTGGTAAGGACTGGTGTTCGGGTATTAAGGGTTAGAGAAGGTTCTCTTCTTTCAATTCCTTAAGCATCATGAACAAATACTTATTTAGATGGAGAAGTCTATGGGAAATCTTCCTTGGCCTAGTGGCTTGGTTATTACTTGCCCCTATGGTCAAATTCATGCCCGTCGGGTTCTTCAGAGTGCCTTGTTGTTAGACTTTAAACTTCTCTTGCATCTTTTCTTCTATAAGTGCTATCATTCTTCATTTTAATGCTACCATCACTTTTTTAAACATGCTTCTAGTCACAAATTGACTTTCACCTTTGGTTTTAAGTCTAATTGCCATTTTTGTGGTGAAGAGTGTTAAAGAAAGCAGTGGACTTAAGTCTTTTCCTTTGAAGAGCCTTAGTAAAGGATGATCCTCTTAGTTAGTGTGATATATTTGTTAATATGATATGATGCATGCTTCAAGCATTAATAATGCTATGCTACTCTTAAATTGCATAGATGATTGTAAGATTGAATGTTAGCAATGCATGTGATATGTACAAAGATATGCCTAGACATAATATGGATTATGTGATGGATTATGGTATGCCAAGTGTACGCATGGAATGTAACTTTTATGATTCAAATGCATGTGATATGTATATGAAATGCTTATACATAATGTGAATATGTGATGGATTATGGTATGCCAAGTGTATACATGGGATGTAACATTTATGATTCAAATACATGTGATATGTATATGACATACCTAGACATAATGTGGATATGTGATGGATGCATGTTACACTTATAATGAAGTCTACATGATAGATGATATGTGTCTACCAAATGTGAAAGCATGGTGAGGTTTACATATTATTTTTGTTAATGTGATACAAGGTTCATGGTTAATACATGTACGGATGAATAATGAATGATGAAGTCATAGTGTCTGCTAAATGTATGTATGATGCATGTGTGTGCATGTTGTGACTTCTACAATGTCAATGTTGTGTTATGTATGATTCTTAGTGATGCATATTAGTCATTGATCCATCTTTTAGTAGTGAGTTTTGAATGTTGACGTGATTTATGCTTTTTCCTTTTTCTAGATTAAAGTCACAATGTATTTACACAAATGACTAAAAATAAATTCATTATTTTGTTTTATTGAATGAAAAGTATTCAAAAAGATTACAAAAGCTCTTGATTACACTAATAAAAAGGAGAAGAGGAGCTTCAAAGCTTCTAGATTAGGAATATAGATAAAATCTATGATTAAATAGAGAAGGATCAATCCTCGACTTGGGCATTAGTGGCTGTAGTTTTCCTTCTTTTGTAAGTTTATTCAAGTACTAAGATAGGGGTTTACCCAATTTAGAGAACTGGTAAGTTCTAACCATATTGACATTAGTGGCTTAGCTTGAATTATGATCTTAATTGGTAGGTTGCCCATTCTTTTTGAATCCTCTATTCTGGAATGCTAGTTTGAGATTGATAGCTATGTCCTTGAGCTATTCCCATATGGTAATGCCTTTAGTAGAGAGCCTAGCATTCATGTAGCTATTAGCATTCTTAATGAACATATTGATTTAGTCAATATCATCTAGCTTGTTTCTCATTTTGAGAACCTTGTCTCTCTATCATTCCAAATATTTAGAAAAGGTTTTGTCAGGTTTTTAGTGCACCAATTGTAAGTCTTTGAGGGTTAATTCTATGGTTGCAGTGTTTGAGTATTACTTGTTGAATGCACGAGCCAATTCTTCCCAATTTATCTTGGTCTTTCTTTTCAAGCTATAGTACCAGTCCAAGGTTTGCCTAGTTAGAAACATATTAAACAAGCTTACCATTTAAGCTTCTGATAGGTTGGTTGACCTCATGGCTACTGCATATCACTTTAAGTGAGTCCTCGGGTCAAAAGAGCTATCAAACTTGCTCAAATTTGGCATTGTAAATTTGTAGGGCATGGCATGATAAGGCTTCAGACTAATGTCTTTTAGATTGATATGTTTACCCCCAGTCACTAGGTGACTCATGGCCTCTAGCTTTTCATTTAGTTCTTTGATAAAATCCTCCTTACCATATTTAGGTGGTGGAATTTTATTATTGCTAGGCTTAATAAGGGGTATTTCTTCATCAGAAGGTTGGTCATCATCTATCTCTTTCTTACTATTATTAGCAGCAGAAGTTTAAACTTTATCTTGCTTGGCATTCATGCTTGATAGTGCATTGGTTATGGCAGCCATCATCCTTTTTTCCATATCTTAAAGGACCTTATTTAGCATGGTCTTCATCACTTATTCATCTCTAGAGATGATCACTCTCTTTGGTGGGTTACAAATGGATTAATGGTGGCTGCAAAATAGAGGGTTAATGATGATGCATGAATTATCTGAGATGATGCATGGTTAATGTGTCATGTACTTAACACATAAGTATTAGGATAAAAAATGTTATACCTGAAAGCATAAATGTTATACCTAAAGGCATAAAAAATGTGTCATGTAGTAGGTACAATGTTATATATGCGCATTGAAAGCGTGATATACACATAGTATATAGAAAATATATAAATGAGAAGGATGTAAGGCATATGTTATGTAGTAGGTACAATATTATGTATGTGTATGCAAAAAAGATACATGTTAGATGTACAAGGACAAACACAAGCAATAAGTCTTCTAACCTTATTACTCCCACACATGTGGTCTTAGTTATACTTCCTAGGTAGGCTTACTTAAGCAGTATCAGGGAATGCATAAGTTTAAATATGGGCTTAATTAAGCCTAATGACCTCTTGTATTTAAGGCGTGTGCAAAGATAATGGTCTATAACATTTAAGTCTTGTTTGAGGTGAAATTAGGTTAGGCCCATTCTAGATAAAAGGCACAATGGGCTTGCCCCCACTTTAAATAAGGTTAAATGCAATAGGCCTATATAGCATTCATGTTACAATCACAATCTTTTAGGGTCATACAACCTAGGGGAAGTTGCTAAGCTTGACTATATGGGCTCATAGTTTGGTCAAAAGGCTTATGGCTCCTATAAGTGGAGGTCCCTCCTAACGGATTTTTCCAATCAAGGATAATAGCAATCAATTAGTTCACCTTTTTATATAGCTAAAGGCACAAGGCTTATGAGTGATGGATATGCTAGCACTTCTCTATTCTTGATTGAAAAATAGAGTCCTGGTTAACAACACCATCTAGGGTAATAGGGACACATTATAAAAGAGTGCAATGTAATAAGACTAATAAAAATTAGAATATTTGGATGACATATTATTTGGGCACTTTCAGTTTGAGATTCTCAGTCCCCAGTGGAGTCGCCACTATAGAGATTATGATATTTTTATCAGGGACAAGAGTAGTTAGTAGAGTCACCACCTAGCCTTTACACCAGGACCTTTGATCTTTTATACTAGAAAGGTTCAAAATTTAGATCTTATTTATGCCCTAATAATATGCCTTCCATTTTATATTGTAACATTTATCAGTCTCGTATCAAGCAAGCATGCATTATATTTCAGCATCCATAACACCTTAGCATGTATAAAAATAAATTATAGTATTTAAAAGAACACAAGTGTAATTATACATCCATAAAGTGAGTTATTGATTAGTTGTGGTGTGACCTGATAATTAATCATCATTCCTTAAGAATTAGCGATAAGTGCCCAACTCCTATCTCTAGGATATTAGTCTTTATTGAAATACATTTTGTTATTATGACTTTTGATTAAGAAAACTCAAATCCTTTTTATTATGAAAACACCGATTAATTATATAAAAAACCATTTTAGTGTGAGATTTGGTGTTTGGCATATAAAACAAGTTATTAATTAGCTATTACATCCTAAAATAAGCAATGAAATGTAAATAGTATAGAACCAAAAGAAATAAAGTGAAGCACTTGTAAAGTGCTATTGGTACGTTGTTTAATCCGTGCAGACTCTATATAGCTCTAGTATATGTCTGTGCAGACTATGACTTCTAATGGTTATTACGTTTGTCCAAACCTCTAATCTAGTGAGAAAATTTTATTTGCACCCAACTCAAAAGAAAAGGTTTAATGATACCAAATAAAAGATTCATATAAAATCATAAAAGAAGATAAGAAATTCAATTGTATGATAAGGCTAGAAATCAAAGATAATGTCTGTATGGATTACACTCCTCATAAGAGGGACTCCGTGCAGAGTATACAATAATGTTAATATGTTAACATGTATTTTAACAAATGAGATAATTTACGCAACATGCTAACATTATAGAATAATACTAATATAGAATACGAGACACATTAAAGCATGATATATGAGACACTTGAGACATTATTACTGAACACAAATCCGTGTAGTCATAATATTA
>CANXYI010832987.1:0-14391 GCA_948208565.1 Hura crepitans | reverse complement strand
ATGGAATAGAGGCCACCTAAAAAAATAATTGAGATCAGAAGTTTCTTTGGTTTAGCTGGTAATTATAAACATTTTGTTAAAGGCATTTTGATGATAGCATCTCCTATGACACATATTCTATGTAATAATGTTCAGTTTATTTAGGGTGAAAAGTGTCAAGAGATTTTTGATAAGCTAAAAGTGATATTGATAGAAGCATCAATTCTCACATAATCAATGTTAGGGAAAGATTTTATCATCTATAGTGATTCTTCTTTGAATAGATTAAGATGTACTCTGATATAAGATAGCAAAGTAGTTGCTTATGCTTCTAGGCAATTAAAGCCATATGAGAAAAATTATCTGACTCATGATCTGGAGTTAGCAGTCATATTCTTTGCATTAAAGTTTTAGAGACATTATCTCTATAGGGAGTAGTGTTATATGTACATAGACAACAAGAGCTTGAAATATCTTTCTACATAGAATGAGTTAAGGATTATGATTGCCTTATTAACTACTATCTAAGGAAAGCTAATATAGTAGTAGATGCTTTTAGCAAAAAATTTATGGCAACTATGAGCTATGATATGAGAATAAAGTACATGAATGATGGAGCTCTTTTAGATAAATTGTAAGTCAAGCCTAGTCTTCTTCAACAAGTTAAGAATGCTCAAAAAGAAGATGATAGCCTAAAAATATCATAAGTTTGATCCAAGAGGGGAAGCCCACTGAGTTTGAGCTTAAGAGTGATGGATGTTTCTATTATCAAAGCTAATTATGTATATCAAATGTGGAAGAAGTGAAGAAGTATATTCTTTAGGAAGCTTATAACACATCATATGCTATGCATCCTAGTAGCATAGAGATATACCAAGACCTAAAGACTTCTTATTGGTGGCATGGTATAAAGAAAGATGTGGCAGCATATGTGACCAAATGGCTTACTTATAAGCAAGTGAAAGTAAAGCATCAAGTTTTATCTAGATTGTTTCATCTTATAGCAATACTAAAATAGAAATGGGATAAAGTTCCCATGGATTTTATTGTTAGGCTACCTATAACTAGAAGCAAGGGTGATTTGGTATGGGTAGTTATGGATAAATTGATCAAGTCTGCTCACTTCATACTAGTAAGAATGGATTATTCTTTGGAAAAGTTGGCAAAATTATATATTGATGAGATAGCGAGAGTACATGGGGCATTATCATCAATCATATTTGATCAAGACTCAAGGTATACATAAAAGTTTTGGAAAAAGTTGCACAATGCCTTAGGCACTCGACTCAACTTTAGTATAACTTTCCATCCACAGATAAATAGCCAATCTGAGAGGGTCATTCGAGTAATTTCAACACTTAAGAGACTTTAATCCCAAGTTGATGATATACTTATGATGAAAATATGTTTGTTTAGTGTTGGAAGACATGTTGAGAAATTGTCAATAGAAGCTAAAGGGAGTTAGGATCGATACCTCTCCTTAGCAGAATTCACTTATAACAACAATAATCAAGCAAGCTAGAGAATGGCTTCTTATAAGGATTTATATGGAAGAAAGTGTAGAACTCCTTTATGTTGAAGTGAGTAAACTGAGAAAAAGCTAATGAGACTCGACTAATTAAAGATGGTAAAAAAAGGTGAAGATTATCAGAGACAATCTAAAAGCTATGTCAAACAGATAAAATTCTTATGCATATTTGAAGCAAAAGGATATAGAATATGCAATTAGAGATAAATTTTTTCTTAAAGTATCTATATGGAAGAAGGTCCTAAGATTTGGCAAGAAGGGCAAGTTGAGTATGAGGTTTATTGGTCCATACAAGATAATTAAATGTGCGGGGCCAATAGCCTATAGACTAGCTTTGCCTTCAAAGTTACTATAAATCCATGATGTGTTCTATGTATCAATGATTTGGAGATATTGATTAGATTCTTCACATGTGTTAACAGCTAAGAAAGCTGAGGTATAGCCAGATTTATCTTATGAGGAAGAACCAGTGAGGACTCTAACAAAAGAACCTAAAGAGTTACAGAATAAAATAGTGCCCCTAGTAAAGGTGTTATGGAGGAATCAAAACATCAAAAAAGCAACCTGGGAAAGCAAAAGTCAGATGAGGGAGCAATATCCACATATTTTTGAACTACATAATTTTGAGTATGAAATTTTTTTAAAAGAAGAGGAAATGTAAAGCCCGATAAACCCAAGATTATGACTAATACTTTTTAAGATGTGAATAGTGTTTACTAAGACCCAGGTCACATTAATCATAATATAATTTTAGGTAAAATTTGAAGTGAAAACAAAGTCATTAAGATAGTTGAAAATGACAGCAAAGATTTTACGATAGTGTCTCATAAATAATGACCTAGTGTAAGATAAGCCATAAAATATTTCATTTTTAAAATTTGAGATAGATACAATCTAATACTTAGATATTCCAAATAGTCCATTGACATTAGAATTGGAATTTTTAAAGATTGGGAAGTATTTTCAAAAAATCAAGCTAAGTTAAAAAAGTATTAATTTTATTGGTTTTTTGAGTTTTTCTAGCACGATTTTCTCAAGGCTTTAAATTCATGATTTAAAAGACTTTATGGTATTTTTAGAAGTTTTATTTATGGATTAAAAAAAGGGGGAAATGAATTAAAAAAAGGCAAAATTGAAGGATTAATAAAGGCCATTAGATGAAAAGGAGAAGGAATATTGATCATTAGATTAATTGACCTATAAAAGGGATCAGATCTTTTAATTTGGTCAAAGAAAGAATAATGCATCTTGTTCCTTGTTTTTTCTTAGCTAATAGCAATACCACTTAGCCAACCCTCTATTTCTTTTCTTTCTCCTTCATTCTAACACCTTAAATGCACTTTTAAACCTTAATTAACATGTATTAAAGCATGAGTATAGAGAGAAAAGCAAGAAACAAGGCTTAGATTGGAAGAAATTTTAAGGTAAGGGTTAAGATAAATAGTGACACATTTTTAAACGAGTGTCTATTTCTTTGATCTAATACTTTTTTAAGGATCCGTAAGGGTTATATAAGACATATATCTAGTTAGATTGAATTTTGGATGACTATTAGAATTTATATGGATTTTTTATTGTGTTTATGTTGTATGTTATGTAAATAAAGAAGGTCCAAGCAAGACTAAGGGAAAGGAGAAGGTTTGAAAGAGCTAGTTGGGTGTAAACAAGCTATAAAGTGAGTTTATTCAATATAACATATGGTGCATGTGTTAAATTGTGTGTCAAAGTTTTTGTAAAATGCATGGAATTAATGTTTTGTGTTATGCAATGGCTTGTAATGCATGCTAGATGTAATATGAGACTTTATGTATGCTTAATGATTCCTTGGAATGATGAAAATGAGATGGCAATAAGTGATGAATGTTATGGTTGAAATTACCCATGATGGATGTTAGCTTGATATGTTGATGACATTAGTGTAACTAGGTATAAAATGCACTAAATTAAATATTAAAGATGTAAAATGATTTTTTTTATGTAAATGATGATTGTTTGGCTATGTGGTATCCTAGGATTATTGTGATGTTTATGTGAGATTGTGGCAAGCTGGACAAGTATGTGTATGTAGGCATAAATGAGACATGGTATAGTTTAGTGTTGTGGAGTTAAGGCAAGAAAGAATAACATGCTTGTAATTGCTATGATGGCTAAAACTTTTATATCCCTAAGAATGGATTTTTATTGCTTAAATGTTAAGATTATGAATAGTCCTAAATATGTTATATATGGTAAATAACAAGTGTACATGTATTGGATCTAAAGTTTGTAATGACAAGATGATTTAGCTCTATATATCATAACATATTGATGTGGCCATTATTGAATGCCAAGTTTAATAGTGTGCTTATGAAATGGTTTGTACTATATGAATGATGATGTATTATGAAACTTTGGTCATAAATTGCTTATTTGTGCATGAGGGCTCTTTATGGCTAAATGGCCTAATCAAAATTTGTGAATGATTATGACGGTTTATAAGCCACTTAACATAGCCTGAGGTACATGGAATTTAATGCAAAGACATATGCATATGGTTTATGATAATGGCTATCAAGCATGAAATGTGATATGTAAATGATGTAATCATTAATATGTTAATGTGGCATGTATGATGACTTATATGTAATTAATTAATTAATTAAAGAACCAAATTTTCCTTTAAGGTCTTGTGTTGACCAAATAACTAATAAAATCTGCTAAAGCTACTTTAGAAAGGTGAAAAAAATATGTAAAATAGTGATGGCCTATATATGTAGATAACTAGCTTGGATAGGTTGACTGATCAACTATAGAGATTAGCAGCTACTAAGGCACTTTAGTGCTTATTATCATGCCTCCGAGCTAGTGTATTTTGCCTTTAGGCAATTATTTAATTTTAACCTTTAGGTCAACGTATCAAACCTTCAGGTCAACACATCAGACTTTTGCGTTAATGTATTAAACCTTCATGGTCAGTGCCAGACCTTTATGGTAAATGTATCAAACCTTCAGGTCAATGCTAAACCTTTATGGTCAACAATTCCCAATATATAGTTTTGGGTATCTGTCACTTATATATAGGCATATGAAAGAAATAATATTACATAAAGTAAAAATGATTTAACATATATGTATGATATCAAAATAACTTTACATGATGTTAATTATATGCTTGCTTATGATGATATAACTAGTTATGCATGATAAGTAGAATTAATGAGTGTTCAATTGGTTGATTGCTTTAATGCATGTGCATGAGTTTATAAAGCTTAGGTCAACGTATCAAACCTTCAGTGCATCATAGTTTTTGTCATGTGTAAGTTAAAGTAACTAATAAAGCTTAAAGCCTTTCAGCAACATAGATCAAGATACGACATATTTTGGTATTTTGATTTCCTTTGTATAAATTATAGGATGTAATCTTGTTGGGTGCTTATATGTTGTACGAAGGGAATTGGGCCTAGACTAGTTTTATAATGTTTTGTAACTCTTGTTAGAACTTAATTGCTTTTGTAATATGTATCTAAAAACTACATATATTTAATTTCTTTTCTCTTATGATATTGAATATATGTTTTATTAATGATGTTGTGTTGAGATATTTAGGTGGATCAGGAGGATCCAATTGAGTTGTAATAATGTTAAATGAATTATAGAAGTGTTTTTGAAATCCAAGTTACTATTTATTTTGGGATAGTATCCTGATGCAGTCATTATGCTACTAGATTTTTGACACAATGATTCCCCAATTGTTTTAAAATAAATTTAAAAGAGATTTCATTAAGTCCAAATTTAAAAAGCTAATACATGTTTAAATGTTTTCAAAAAAAGTTTTTAGTTTATAAGGGTTTTCCATAAAGATAGCTTGGATATCATTTTGTGTGTCACTTCTCATTCAGGTATGGTGATCGAACCGAGTGGAAGGTGTCACAATAATATTATGATATGTTCCATCTGTAGAAATTTTATAGCTACTACCACCCATTCTAAAAAACTTCTTTTCCATTTAATGTCCCTAATGGACCCCTAAATGGCCTTACAACCCTATGCATAATATTTCTACTTTCTACATCATCCCTTCCTAACCTTCTAACCTGTGTAACCCCTCCTAAGGATACTATTGCCTCAATATCAGCCCAAACTAAGTTCCTACTTATTACAAGTCCTACAACCATTCTTATACTTGCTCAGTGCCAATACTCATAATTATTTCCAATTAACATAGCTAGATATATTTAGTTTATACACTATTGAAATTAAAACCATACTTGGACATAAATGTAAAAGTCCAAAAATATTTTGCTATTGAAACCCTTACTACAGAACTCCTCTTTGACCATCTAGCTAATCCCATCTAATATCTATTCCCTATTATTGCTAAGCCTGTACTAATTTTAAAGACTCTCTTCTAAAATTCTCTTCTTTCTCATCGAATTACTCTATTAAAAGAAGGATTTGAACTTTCAAGAATTTTTTCTAATATAATTTTCTATGCCATACTTGACCCTTGGAGACTTTTGTCTTCAATGGATTTAACCAATGGTAATCTCCCTTATTCGTCCTTTGAATCCCTTGTGTGATTAATTAAGGATAGATGGATTTATTTACATGTCAAGATTCTCACAGTTATGCCTCTTGAAATTCTATTGAGTGTTTTTTCTTGAAGAACAACCCGAATTCCTTTCTCTTCCCATTCAATTAAACACTCATATGTCTTTGTTTGAGGATCATAAACTCAAATTTGCTTTTGCATATGCTCTTTTCTACCTTTAAGCACTACTAGTCATCCTTCCTTCTTCCCTTGGTCATTTCCTCCTTTCTTTTTTTTTCCTACTGCCACCCGAACCAAATTACCCCCCTTTTTTCTTCCTTTTTTATTAGTTTAGCCTACTTAAAACTTCTCTCCTAATTAGTTCGTATTCTTTTTGTTCCTTTTAATTTCCCTCCATTCTTATGTCTTCCTTTAATAGTGCCCTATTCTTTACTCAATTATTACTTTATCATTTCATTTATTGTCTTTAAGTAACCCATACTCATCCATTTAATAATATACACATTTAAATAAGGACACTCATCTCCTTTAATAATTCCTCTTTTAACCTCAGTTAATGATCTCATTGTCAATTCAAATTTTACCCATAATATTATTGTAATTAATTTTTCTATCCTATCTAATTAGTGTGACTTGAGCCTCGAGAGAAATATTCACATCCCAGAAAAGCACTATTCATAAACTCAAGGTTTTTGAACTTTACATTTCTTCCCCTCTTAAAGAAATTCCATCTACGTAATTCTAATTATAATTATAGTATCATCAACTATAGTTCACTTATATAACCTTTATTCCATATTCTTATCATATATCACTTCCTCTCTTAAACATTTCATAAAAGAATTTAATACTTAATTATTTGTATTTTAGGTTCATCTTAACATCTTTATTCTGTACATATCGATAAATACAATCCCATGTCATACCATGCTTATAGCTTCCTAAGTCAAACCAAGTTCATAAACATCTTGATTTAGTGATCCCTAACAACTAAAACATTGATCCTTTATGAGCATCACAATACTGCCATAAACACTTTTATATAAGTAGTTCCAACTGTCTTTAATCTTATACATTGACATGCTTAAAATCCTTACACACTTAGGAATACCTAACCAAAGCTTTGACACCACTAAATGTGACACCATTCACTAACCCAAAAATCAAACTCGAGTGAAGGATGACACAATCAACTTGATATTTAATAGCCATATCATATACCATTCTAACAAGCATACTTTTAAATTAACTATACAAAAACAATATGTAAAAGCATCTATGTATAATCAAAGTCCAAATAATATGCTTAATCAAGTTGGGGTGATCGTGTCAAAAATTTGGTAACTTAGCGACTTCCTTGGTGACACTATCCCAAATGTGAATAACACTTATAAAGAGAAATCACTTCTAATAATTTAATACACATATCATAAAATTCACTAGAACCTCCACAATTTTCCTTACTACTGTAACACTCCCTACTAGATTCCCGAAGAAACCTAATAAACAGTGCACGTCCCGCTAGGTCACCCATCCTGATATTTCTCCCATGTTCATTCGTTTAACTTTTATTTATTATGTACTATTTAATCCCATCAGACTCCAAATTCAATTCTGTCTATTTTTATAGTCTATTTAGGTTCATGCCATCATGTTCAGGCTAATACAGAACAATTTTAAGTCGATCAGATTTTCCTTACAATCCAGCAGCATAATGGCTCCCAGGTCACTATCCCAAAAATTTCAACCTGTAAAACACTTCTATAATAGATTTTCACATCTCCCTTTTTGATCCCCTAGATATCAACCTAACATCACCATTCTATCAATAACAACATAAGCCTTAGGCCACAATCAAGAATAATACAAGTTAGAGCCTCAGGATTGCACTACATCAACACAAGCCATGCATTCATATAATGATTAATGACTGGTTAATTACAACATAGTCTATACTCACATAATTACATCCTATGTCCCTTATATACATAACACCCATTTCTCACTTAAGTACATAGGTGTAAAACTATACAAAATATGCATTATCAACCTTATAATGAATAACTTGTAAACTTTGCGACACGATTTACGAAGCTATATCCTTGTTCTAGTGACCTACACACCAACATAGGTATGCTAAGTATATAAAATACTTAGTGGTGAATTCAAGCATTTAAAACATGTCCAGTGATTTATTCATGCATATATACTCATATTCCTATTTTGTTCCAATTTCAAGGTACAACCTAGATTACTAACATCCAAATTTACCAAATTGCCCATATGGTGTCCCTATCATTAAATTATTCAATTAATTAGTTTAATTCATGTAAGTTATAGTTTTAAGATCATTATAACAATTGCATGCATAATCCTTACTAATTAAGCCAATAAATATTGAGCATGTAAAATTACCAAAATGCCTCTGTATTATATTCCAATGTCACATGTCATTTATATTGTTCTTATTTATCTTATTTTAGCTAGCTCATCTAGAAAGATGACACTAACAGACATTGGACCTAGAGGGAATAAAATAGTGTAGTGATCCATGTATTGGGCCTCGACTGCTACACCGACTTGAAAATATGTCTTAACACTAAAGGTGTGAATGACAAGATATGGTTTGCTTAGCAGATTGGCTTGTTTAACCGACTAGTACAGTGGTCCTCCAGGACCTTGGCTACTATATTGGCCCTATGTGAAGATTAAAGATGTCACAAACTGGTCTATTTGTCCGGTTAGTGTAATGGCCCTCCGGGACCTATGCCACTGCACTGACTAAGATCAAGTGAATGTCATAGTCTGGTCTAACTATTCGACTAGTACAGTGGCCCAAAATAAACCTAGGCTACCATACCGGCCCTACCTGAACATCAGACAATGTAGCAACTGCAAAAGAAATCCTTAAGTTGACAAGTTAACCCATCCAATGGTTATCTAACTAGTGGGCCAACCTTAAATTATATCTATTTCTTTACAGATTAACTTTTTTTTTAATATTCTTAAGTCAAAAATAGATAGTTATTAATTTTATGGCACAGTTGAAATTTAGCCCAGTTTAGTATGGCCACAATTAGTTGTACTAGGTGAATTCTCAAAATTATTTTTAAGGATTATAGTTGCCAATAATTATGGTATATTATACTAGACATTATTCCATAAATATTTCACAATTATATGCTATTTACTATCTAGTGGTATTATTGGTTCAAGTAATAGTCAACTAGACAATTATAGGTCATTACAACAAGTTTTTAATGGGCTTTTTAGGTTCATTTCTCAATCTTTTTCTATACAGTTTTCAACATATTCACTTCAAGTTTATAGGCCCTAAGCCATACAATCATAGGCCATTTATAATGCCAAAACATAGGTTCAAAAGGCATTACATTCAATTACAAGATATAGCCCTCAAAGGCATATAATATGAATATATTATATTGTCAACATTTATAGCCCCTAAATGCATAATTACAAGCCTTTTTTAAGTCTTTTTCCTAGCCAAATTTAAGGTCATTTTCAAGTCATCTTTCATGCCATTTCTTGATTACCTTTCATGCCATTTTAAGTATGTACATTAACTAAGTTTATGCCAAATAATTCAAGCTAACATAACTCACATAAGTATATCATATTATTCATGCTCATTACATACATATTCCACCATTTTCATGCCCATTTTCACTAGTTTAGGTCTTAGGTTTAACCATTATTAGGCCTTGCTCATGCATTTCCATGTTTTTTTATCACACATTCCACCGTCCATTTATAGCCTAAACACATACATGCACACTACCATGCTAATTTAAGGTACACTTACACCTCATATGCCTTGACCATGGTGAGATGTCTATACACTCATGCATAAATCAATCTTACTAAATGCCATATCATTAATTCATACATCATAAGCCTAATGTACATGTATTGTCAATCTTAAACACCATTAAAGATGACTTAATCAAACCATACACATCCATAAGCTTGACACAAGAGTGACACAAGCTCTCAATTACACATATATCTCATGCCAAACTTGCACTTTCCCATCTATTTACAAATAATTCCATTACATATCAACACTAAAAACCATCAATGCATACATCAAGCATCATAACACACATCAAAATCATTTAACACCTCTCGGTCAACTAAGGATTTAACACTATTTTCATCCTTTTTCATCAAATGACTATTCTCATACTCAAATTAACATGCAATTAAGTTAATCACCTAAGTTCACTTATACCCTACTCAATTTCAACATTTCTTTTCATACTTGAAGCTAAAAATTAAATCTTAAAGCCTTAGAGACATGAGATAAGTGCTAGAATTCATATACCTCACTATAATAAGAGTCGAACTCCACTCCCCAGGCTTAAAGAACCCTACAGATTTGGCCTTCAAGCTTCATGCCAAATTCTAGCCCTTCCAAGAAAGCTTTTTCTCCCCTCTTTCTAGCTTTTCTCTTCTTGAATCACCTTAAAAACCATCAAACCACATGGTGTTAGACCTTATGCATCTTAAGAAGCCATTTACAACCTAAGAGAATTAAGGAAATCCAAGGAGAAAGCCATAGAACTCACCTTGTACACTTGCTAGATAGCTTCTATCCGAGAAACTTTGATGATTTTTAATTAATTCATGGCTGCTCCTTTTGCTGTGATTCCTTTTCCTCTAGCTCTCTAACACCCAAGAATGAATTTAAGAAGTGAGAGGTTTCAGAAATGGTGTGAAAATGGGGATTCAAGTTGAAGGTGGCATCAGTTGGCAGCAGCAAGAAGGGGAAATTTCTCCTTTTTATTTAGTGGAATTTTCCACTTGGAAATCACCCTTGACACTTAGAATAGCTCTTAGGCCTATTGTCCATGTGTAGGTGGGTCCCATAACCACCTAAACAATCTCAAAATGATTCAATTTTTTGGCAAATTTCAAAAATTCACCAAAATTCACACATACCTCAAAAAAATACATCATTTGTTTTAAAATTCATATTTTAATACCTTCTACATGCTCATAAATTTTTATGGCCAAATTCCATTGATAAGACAATTTTTAGACTGCCTCGATTTGCATGCCAACCTTAAAAATTATGAGAATTTACAAATAACCTCAGAATTCAAAAATTCTTTCACTAATGGACTCAATGGAATTTTTTAGCTTCAGGGTCTAATATTTTTTGGTCCGTCTGGGCACAACTCAGGTCATTCTTAGCCCAAAAAATTTTTATTGCATAGATAGGTAGCTTTACAGTCTGAAATAAATTATTAGTTCTACTAAATTTTTAAATTTCACCTTTTTCATCCATTTAAAGCCCCTCGAAGTTTCATGACTAGTGTCGTTGCCTTGATTTACATGCAGGTGACCCGACACCCCAAAGACACTTCTCAGACCTAGTGCCATGTTCACAGTGCCTCGAAACACTAGCATTATAATTCTTCCCCCCTTAGGAAAATTTTATCCTCGAAATTACCTAGAGCAAATAAGTGAGGATATTGGGCCTTCATCTATTCTTCTGGATCCTAGGTAACTTCTTCAGTATCATGGTATCTCTATAGCACTTTAACATATGGTATGAACTTAGTTCGCAACTACTTTATTTCACGAGCCAAAATTTGAATCGATTTCTCTTCATAATTTAAATCAGGTTTTACTTCAATATCTGCCATCAGAATCACATGTGATGGATCAATCTGTACCTCTTGAGCATAGAAACATGGAAAACATTGTGTATCGATTATAGCTCAGGTGGTAATGCCAGCCTGTATGCTAGAGGTCCAACCCTTTCTATAATTTCATATGGTCTGATAAATCTAGGACTCAATTCCCCCTTTTTCTCGAACCTCGGCACTATTATCAATGGCGAAACCTTTAAGAATACTTATTCACCAACTACATGCTTAGTATTTCTCTGTTTTAGGTTTGCATATGATTTTTACCTATCAACAACTACTTTTAGCCTTTCCCTGATTATCTTCACTTTTTCCTTAGCATCTCTGATTAAATCTACACTAGAAACCTTATTTTCCCTAACTTCACTTCAACATAAGGGAGTTTTATAGCGTCTACCACACAATGCTTTATATGGGGCCATTCCCAAGCTAAACTGGTAACTGTTATTATAGGTAAACTCTGCCAAGGATAAGTATTGATTGTATTTACCCTTAAGCTTAATAGCATATCCTCACAACATATCCACAAGTATCTGTATCACCCTCTCTGATTGTCCATTAGTCTGAGGATGAAAAGCCGTACTGTAGGCCAATCTAGTGCCTAAGGCTTCTTGTAGCTTCTTCTAAAACTTGAAAGTGAAGTAGGGATCCTTGTAAAAAATAATGGTCACTAGCACACTATGTAACCTAACTATCTCATCCACATATAGTCTAGCCAGCCTTTCTAAGGAATAATCCATTCTAATCGGGATAAAGTGAGCTATCTTTATCAGTCTATCAATAATCACCCATGCAGCATCACATTTACTTTTGGTCAAAGGTAAACCTATCACAAAATCTATGGTGACCTTTCCTCATTGCCACTCTAGTATTATTGTAGGATGCAGTAATCCAGAAGGAACCTAATATTTAGCTTTCACCTGTTGGCATGTCAAACACCTTATAACATACTCTACCACATCTCTTTTCATACCAGGCCACCAATAATGAGACTTTAGGTCTAAATACATTTTTGTACTCCCAAGGTGTATAGAGTAAGGAGCTTCATATGCCTCTTTTAGTATCTATAACCTTCGGTCATCTATACTAGGTACACATAACCTATTCTGACAATATAGATACCCGTCTTCTATCAACTCAAACCCTATGGCCTTCCCCTCTTTAGGTTTACTTGCCATCTGAACCAGTTGTTTATCTTTCATCTAATTTTCCTTAATTTGCTATCTAAAATCTGGTTTCATTTATAATTTAGCCAACATAACATCCTTTGAAGTACTACAACTTGGCATTCATAGCTTTCAAAGTCATCATAAACTTCCTGCTCAAAGCATCTATTACCACATTCGCTTTCCTTAGGTGGTAATCAATCAAGTAGTCATAGTCCTTTATCAATTCCAATCACCTTCTCTATCTTAAGTTTAGTTCCTTCTGAGTAAGGAGGTATTTAAAAATTTTATGATCTATATATATGCAGCATTTCTCTCTATACAGATAGTGTCTCCATATTTTTAAGGCAAAAACAATATCAGCTAGTTTTAAATCATGAGTAGGATAATTTCTCTCATGTGGCTTCAATTGTCTTGAAGCATAAGCTACTACCTTCCCATCCTATATTAATACACACCCCAAGCCATTCAATGAAGCATGACTATACACTATAAAATCCTTACCCTGTTCAAGTTGAATCAGGATAGGAGCTTCTATCAATATCTTTTTCAATTGCTCAAAACTGGCTTGACACTTATCATCCCACTCAAATCTCACATTCTTTATAATTAGTCTAGCCAAATGAGTGGCAATAATGGAGAATCCTTTTATAAATCTCCTATAATACTCAGCTAACCCCAAAAAACTTCTCACTTCAATTACATTCCTAAATGGTTCCCACTCCAACACTACTTTTACTTTACTAGGGTCAACTTTAATTCCCTCAGTTAAAATTATGTGGCTTAGAAAAGTAACTTCACTCAGTCAGAACTCACACTTACTAAGCTTCGCATATAGTTATTTCTCTTTCAGGGTCTGTAACACAACCTCGAGGTGCTGCTAATCCTCTTTCTTGTTTTTAAAATATACCATAATATCATTTATGAACACCACTATAAATTGATCTAGGTAAGGCTAAAAAAACTCTATTCATAAGATCCATAAAAGCTGCTAGTGCATTGGTAAGCCCAAATGGCATCACCAAGAACTCATAGTGCCCATATAAGATCCTAAAGTTAGTTTTAAGAATGTCAGCCTCCTTAATTCTCAGCTGATGGTATCCAAATCTCATATCAAATTTTGAAAATACCCCCACAACTCTCAATTAATCAAAAAGATCACCTATTATGGGGAAGGGACACTTATTCTTTATAGTCATCCTATTTAGCTGCTTATAATCAATACATAATCTAAGCGGCCCATCTTTCTTCTTTACAAATAGCATAGGTGCTCCCTAAAGAGATCCACTAGGTCTGATAAAACCCTTATCTAATAGATCTTGTAGTTGTATTTTCAATTCTTTTAATTTAGCAGGTGCCTTCAATAAAGAGCAATAGATATTAGAGATATACTAAGATATACCTCAATTTCAAAGTCAAGTTCTCTCTAAGGTCGTAAACATAGCAACTCATCAGTAAATACATCAGGGGATTTAGAAATAATAGGGCAAGAATAAAGCTGGGAGTATTCAT
>CANXYI010832631.1:0-12649 GCA_948208565.1 Hura crepitans | reverse complement strand
CCTTTTCATCTTCATGTCAGACTAAAATTCCAAATCTTAGATTTTATCTAACTAATCTACATCAGGACCACTTCTTTTTGATTTAAACACCATGTCGAAATAAATAAGTTATCTTTTGCTCTCATCTTCTAACATTTTATTCTTTTTTTTGGTTGTTTTTCCTTTGATTTAACATTTTATTATGTATTTTTTATAGGATGATGAGAATGTGAACACCAAACTTTCAAATTGGGGGAGTCGAGTTGGTGACAATTTTGTTTATGTTCATTTTTTGATTTTTTTATCTTTAATATTTCAGTGTATTTACCGGTTTTTCTCTTCTTTTTTTCCTTTTTTATTTGTGGAAAGAAATTTTTTTTAATTCATCTATTTTTATTACTTAGACTATCTGTGGCTTTTTTATGCTCAAGGGCTTTGAATTTCTTACATGCAACCCAAAAAAAATTATTTACTATCTTTTTTCTTAATCTTTTTTTATTTGAGGTTTGCATGTGGTTTTGTTTAAAGTATCTTTATTCTCAGGTGTGTCAACATTTAGTTGAGATCTCTGAGGCTACCAGCATCTATTTCTTTCTTTTTTATGATATGTAAAAAAACTTAATATATCTCTTTATTTTTAGATTTTTTTTTCATGCATTCTTTCTTTAACACTCAAGATCCATTAATTGATATGATGATTTGAGATATTTTTTCCTAGCTATAAGGTTCTATTAATTTTAGATCCCTATCTTTTTATCTACTAAACTATTCGTTGTTTGGCTTACCAATTTTTGTTTAGTTTGGGCTTTAGATCTTCAATATTTTTAAGCTTTATTTTATTTTTCTTGTATGCCTTTCTTAGATGAAATACTTTTATGATTCTGATATCTTGTACTATACTAAGACTTTGGATTTTTAGCACTTGTAATTACATATATGCATCTATTATTTTTGCTATTGATTTTGGCAAGTATACTATTTATTAATTTTTTGAATCTAGCCATCCCCTTTGTTGATCGATCATTCTAGTTTTTTTTTCCTTGAAACTTTATATATTAAATCCCATTATTATTATTAAAGAAAGACTTAAATATTTTATTTTCTTCTTTTTTTATAAAAAAAGAATTAATTCATTTTTTTAAAGCCTTATGATGAAGTGGAACCCTTTGACTTTATTATGGTTTTTTTTATTTATTCAGTTTACCCCTCTAAATGCATAGCATGCGCATTTTATATAGCACTTAAGCTTTCTAAGATGCTGCACTTTACAGATATAATATTTGATCTACTGCTATATAAGTGTTCTTGTTATTTTCTTTAGAGATGTTAGTGGACTAGAAATAAAAGGATCATAATATCATGATATATATAAAATCTGAGGGCACATAAATAATATTAGAAGTATATACATGAAATTCATTTTCACTTAGAATCATAAGGGTGGCACTATTAATACTAATAGTTTAGATGTACTCATTTAAGAACAAATAATACTGTCTCTCTCAAATATACAGTAACCACCTTTATGGTTCTATCTTAAAAATAAATTTTGTACTTGGAATTTTAAAGACTTTAACTTAGTCATAAAAGGAGAAAGAAATCTTTAATGCAAGAATCTACTAGTGATATTCTTCCCAACTTGTGACACCCTTTATTGCTCCATCGCTGGACCCAAATAATAGATATCACAACACCAGCTCATTATCTTTTTAAAACCCTTCCTAGGTTATTCTCATTAACTCTTATTACTATGCATGTAGGTTTAATTTAGCTAATCCATTAGGAGTCACATTTCAACAAAAATCTAGTAGCATAACAGCTGTTTAGGTGAAAAACCAAAAAATTTAAACTTTTAAAGGACACTTCTATAATTATTCTCATTCGCATCTCATCATCTTAGACCCTTCTAGTCCTTCAACATTCTCAGGCTATCATTATCACACAATCATCACGATCTTAAAGGCAAGTATGCAACATATAAATTATACATTCTAATTATGTTCACATTATAACCTGTATTAATATTTACAAGCTATTGTATAATAGGTACACATAATTAGGCCTAGACCCTCTATATATATGAGTGCCTCTACATAATATCAACTACAAAGAAGAACCAAAAGTATACCTTATGAGAGGATTGTCTGTTACACTACTTACTGAGGTTGGACTGTAAGTCTACTATCTACTACCCGTGTAACAAAAATCGATATGCTGAGTATACATTCAATGTTGAACTTAACAAAACATCTATTGTATAGAATTCATATGCATTATGCACCAAGCGAGTATGTCATTCATCTATAGCTATCTTACCAATATTTTAGTTTACTGATTATATATTTAACATACCTTTCTTCCATATTAAATCTAAGTTACCATATTACCAGTTGTAGTTAAATTAATTACTCATACTTTAACTTGACTTATGTCATATTATAGTTGCACAACAAAGTATTATGTTCATTTTACTTTCATGGCCCATAATCATAGACAATGCTTTTAACTCTAGATAATGGGATCTATACCTATGCAGTGGCCTATATTATAGACCTCAGTAGCTTCATCTACCTATATCCATTCAATGGTAGGGATTAATTCATAGGAACCTCCTAATATCAAAATAGTAAGGATCAATCCTAACAGACCTCCTAACAACGGGATAATAGGGATCAACCTTAATGGACCTTCCAATATCCCAACATTAGTGGATAACAAGGATTAGCCCTATTGGGCCTCCCAATATCCAAAGCAATATGGGTAGTAGGGATCAGCCTGTATGGACCTCCCAATACCCAAAAGTGTGTAAGGTCCACTTTTAAAACCTCGATAGTTGCACCCGCCATACAATATAGTCAGGCAATAATCCACATGGACTAAAGCCACTAGTAGCTACTAACTCTCTAGTTGATTGGTCAACCTATCTAGTATATGGTCTAGTTAATATGGGCTAGTCCTAATTATCTCTCAAACCAATCACTTATTCATTACCATTTTAATCTTTTATCATTCCTTTTATGACACACAAGGTTATTTATGCACCTTTTGTTTAACCATTACTTAAGTAATTCAAGATATATTTCACCAAAGTTCTATCTCATTATTTCCTCCATTTAATAATCATGTCATGCATCATCATAATAAGTCTCTCATATACCATTACATTTATGCCTTATCACACCTATTGCCACTCTACTACACTTTTAATGCACACAACCACTCCAACTATTGCTAGATCCCTATTCCATAAACAATTCCCTCATGCATTTAAGTTACTTAGGCATTGACCTTACCTTGGCTCATATTTCCATATTGTATAAGTTAATGTATGTCATTCAACCAATATGCTTAAATGCGCATGCTCTAATCCACATCAATTATTCATGCTACTTATGTTCACCACTAAATAACTAATTTAGTTTCGTATTGTATGACATTAGTCACACATGCACACATATGTACACTATGGTCATACCCTTTAGCCTCACCACACTCACACACGTCGTTTTTCCATTCTTTCTTTATGCACTCATGTTTACATTCATTACCTTATTACATACACACATTCACCATGATCAAACACACATATACACATATTATATATCACTTTTATACATACATATACATACTTGAAATGTACACATACACAAAACATAATGCATTTTTCACTAAATTCACTTACAACAAACTCTAAAGCACTCCAATGATGTCTCTCAATCCTTGTTTATCCTTTCCATTACCAAATTTTTCTCTTTTGACTCAAAATAGTCAATATTCACCAAGTGGTGAAATCTTCCTAAATAAGTAATTTCTTGGCTTTTTTTTTTCATATAATTATTTTTAGAAAACTATAGAGGCTATGATAGGGGATTCACCTTAAAGAAATCACTTGAATTTGGGGGTTAATTGAAGAAAAAGACAAAGAGAGAGAGAGAGAAATGACATCGACCATGGGGGGGTGAAGGGAGGTGGGAGGTGATCTCACACCTGTGCACACACCCACGCATGCCCCACCTTTTATATTAAGAAGTTAGATGGCCCAGATCACATCACGTGTTGATTCGACAGTCTAAATTAATTATATTTATGTTTTAAACTTCAAAAATGCAAATTAAATGTTAAAGGCCTCTAAAATTATTTCTTTCAGTGCCAAAAATTATCAAAATTCTCAGTTGGGACCCTTAAAATCTTAGGTCCAAAAACTAAAGGAATCTTGGTTAACTATCCACTTGTATATTTATGAAATTGAGATAAAATACTAACCAACCTGAGAAAATTTTGATTTCACGACCATTAAACTTGTTGGAATTTTCCCTGAAGTCATGTTATTTTTGGGCTAGTTTAGGCACATCCCGACCATTTCTGTGCTCGATGTAAACTTAAGTCACTATTCACTAGTTCTCGACATAAAGAATTTTATTGGTTCAATGGCTAGTGCTAATTATTTTATTTTTATCATTATTCTGCCCATCTTAGTTCTTCGACTAGTACTCCCCCTTGACCACCTCAATGTGTCCCGATCACTCAAAAATTGTTATTTAAGACTCAAAAAGTATTATTCATGAAATTGAGATTCTTAAGCATTACATACTTGTCCTAGTTATTACTTATAATCATAATTAATTTCTTTCATGTTTACACACCATCATTAAGTTGTACATTCATTAACCAAGTTATTTATCATATAATGTGAAGTTAATTTTCAATTTGCTTAATTTATTAACTTATGATAATTTATTATTTTACTTCATATATATATACCACATTTTCATCATTTTTATTTTCTAGCCTATATCTAGAAGACACATATCCAAGTACTAGATATTAGGATCATGTTATATAGTAGCCCACATTTTGGACCTCACAGCTGCTACACTAGTACGTCACATCAGTTTACTATCCAATGGTCTTGTTGAACCTCTCAGTGGCTATAACCACTTTAGGTTATGTGTAGTGTTTTTGTTGGACCTCTCAATGGCTGCACCTATGTTATAATTAATATCATCAATATAGCAAATAAATAGGTGTGTAGTGGTCTTATTGAATCTCCCGGTAGTTGCACCCACTTAAGATTATGTGTAGTGGTTTTGTCAAACCTCTCATTAGCTACACCCATATTTTCAAATCAAGTACAATCAAATATCAAAATCAATGACACCGAAGTGTCCTAGTAGCTACTATATCCCCTAGTTAATTAATCAATCTATCCATCAGGCTATCCAACATATATGGGCTATTATGTTCTCACTTTAATCACTCATTATTCACATGTTTCATAGCCGCATTATCATGCTAGGTCCCAATCATATGTTCATTTAACAATGTCATGTCAATATTATAGTCCTCATTTCATCATATAGATCTCATCATGTATATTCATCAATCAATATCAAGCATTGTCATTTCAAATAGTTATTTCACATCATTTACTTATGGCACCATTTCCATTACATACATTACCATTTGTCATATTCAATTCTCATGTTAACCATTAATATTTATGAGCATTATCGATTACCATTGCTAATTCATAAGTTACACACTAAATGCACTACAAATACCACCATATATATATACACACTTTATATGCCACGTTAGTATCATTTAACATAGTCAATAATATACCTTCTTGTTACTAATTATACTAATTTATTCTAGCTCATTATACTTGTGATGCAGATAATTTTTCATTAATTTAATTAGGGCCCCTGAACAGTGGATGATACTTTTAGGAACCCTGTAATATCCATGATCTGAAGCTCTGTGAATAATGCCCCAGGGTCTGGGAAATGTTTCGTGGTTGTTGGGTCACTTGCATATGGATCGAGGCAGTGGCACTAGTCATGAAACATCGAGGGGCTTTAAGCTAAAGAAAAAGTTAAAATTTAAAATTTACTAGAACTAATAATTCATTCTAAGCAGTGAGGAATACATCTGTCCAATAAAAATTTTTAGGTCGGGACTGACTTGAGATGTGTTCGGACGGACCCGAAAATATTAAATGTTGAAGCTTAAAAATTCCACTGAGTCCACTGGTGAAAGATTTTTTTTAAATCAGAGGTCGTTTGCAAATTCTTGAAATTTTAGAGGTTGACTTGCAAAATTGAGGTAGTCTAAAAACTGTCTTATCGAAGGAATCTGGCCACAAAAATTTACGAGTAGACAAAGGGGATTAAAATTGAAATTTTAAAATAAGCGATATAATTTTTTAAGGTCTGAGTTAATTTTTATGAATTTTTGAAGTTTACCAAAAAAATTAAGATGGTTCGAGATTACCAGTACCACCTTTAACATGTCAAGGTGGGCCCTACTTCATACCAAATGGACATCAAGGTTTCCATGTGGTAAATAAGCCTTGACAAGTGGATTTCCACTTGGATGAATAAAATTGCTTCCTCCTTTTTCTCTTTTGTTGCCGATGTAAGGCAATGAACAAAATCACCATAACTTTCTCCTCCAAACACTAAATTGGGTGATTCTAGTTTCTAAAATTTCATCTATGTGTTAGACACCTTGAGCAACAAGAATCAGGTAGAAAAGAGTCTTCGTTTGGGAGATAAAATTCATACTAGTTGACTGGTTTAGAGTAGTTAAGAATAGTGTCTTTGAGGTGAGTTTTGGGTGATTCTTCCCTTTTCCTTGGAATTTCTTGCTACCATTTGGTGCTAAGACATGCTTAAGACTTTTGTAATTGTGTGTGTGAGTTGTTGGTGACCATTGGAGGGTAGCTTGAAGCATAAGAAGGGAGGAGAAGCTACCATGGCAAGTTAGACAACTTGAGGTACTTGAAGGTTTCAAGGCTTTCTTTTCAAAAGTAAGTAAACTTTAAGCCTTTTCTTTATGTCTTAGGGTGCCTAGGCTATTGAATCTTGAGTTTGGATTGCTAGAATGTTAAGTTTAAGGTTGGTTTCCTTCTTGGTAGTGTTGTTTAACTTGAGAATTTAGTGAAATTGAGAATGTTGTTTCAAGTGTTTACATAATTGGCCTCACATGCTTGCTAAATTTAATACTTATGGTTGTTTGGATGGGAAGTTTGTTTCCTATGATGAATATTCAAAATTTGTTTGGCATGCTAGGATGCGAACTATGGAATTAGTTGTAGAAATCACCATGAATTGTGAACTTTTTGCTTATGGTCGTGAGCTATCGTGAGGGATTCCTAGGAAGGTTGTTTTGTAACTTTGCACTATTGGCTTGAATTGAGATATTTATGAGTATATTTGTGTTTATGGCATGTAGATATGATTGAATATTGTTATCATATGGAAAGGAATGGAATTTGAGTCCATTTTCTCCTAATTACCCGAGAGCTTAATCATAGCATGTTGACATAGAACTTAAGGTTGTTTAAGTGTTAGTCAAGTAAAGTACAATGGCTTAATAATTGGCATAAAATGACTATGGAACTAATAAAGTATATGACATATTGATATAGTAATATACACTTTGAAAATGTGTCTTGAAATGGCTAAAAAGGATTGGATTAAAACATGTAGCTAAGGCTTGAAATAAGCACGTAAAAAGTGGCTTGAAGTGTGCAATGCAAATATACTATTGCTTATGCCTTAAGTGGCTAGATTTGAGACCTTTGTATGTTTGGCTATTGTGCCTAGTAATTGGCCTAGTTATAGTCAGCTTTGTGCCTAAAAATGTGCTTAAAAGGACATTGAAAACTAAGTTAAATTTAGTCTTAAAATAGTCTTAGAAATTGACTTCAAAAGTGGTCGAAATGACCTATAACTATCTAGTTGACCTATACCTGAACCAAAAATGTCACTAGACATAAAATATTAACTTTTTAAGTATTAATGCCATGACAAATCATAACATATGACACCTTGAATTTTTGTCATAATAGACTTAAATTTTTTGATGGAATTTTACCCAGTAAACCTAAAATATGGCTATACTAGTCTGGATAAAAAAAATAAAGTATGAGATAAAAATTTTAACTATCTATTTTTGAAACATAAATATTACAAGAATATTTTTGGTTAATAAATGAACTTAAATTGAGCTACTTGGCCCATTAGTTAGACACCCACTGGATGGGTTGACCGGTCAAACTAGCATTTCTAACTCCTTTTTTTCCCACTCAAAGGCCAAAACATCTTTTTCCCTTGGAACACTAAATTCTTCCTTTCTTTCAACTATTAAACATACACCAAATTAATAACTATACATACTAAAATTACCTCTATGCTCCTCTCTCACTAATTCAATTTGAAGGCTTAAAAAGGGAGAAATTTAAGGGAGTGAATAGTGCTCAAGGTAGAGAAGGAGAAAAAGTGGGGAAGAGAGAAGGATAAGATTGAGTGGTGGATTGAGACCATTTTGTTGAGCAAAGTAAGTGAATTTAGTGATTCGTGCATTTAATTCATTATTTTGCATAAATTTTGTTATGTAAATATGTATGGAAGTGCATGTTTGCATGGTATAATATGTTGTTTGCTTGGGATTTGATTTGTATTGATATGTACATAAATTATTAAGCCTAAATGAGTTCAAGAATATAAGGAAATTAGAGGGTATATTAAGGAACAAATGTTGGCCAAAACATACACTTGGAAAAAAATTAATTAAATGAATAATATTAACAATTAATGAAATAATGTGTATTGTTGCCTCAAATAAATAGTTTGCTATGTCTTAAATACTTAGAGGGAGAGAATATGGAATTTAGATAGATTAGATGGGTATGGCCAAATGAGGTTAAGGCTTAATCTAAAGCTTAATGATTGGCATATAGAGTTTATAAGATTCAACACTAAATAATGAACTAGTAAGTATTAAAATTTAAAGAACTAGGAAATGTAAAAGTGTATGTTTGAAATGGTTGCATAACCAATATTTTAGATAATGAGATTAGGTAATGAGCATATATATAAAGTGACATAAGATAGTGATGAAAATGACTTTATATAGAGCATTCATAAATGGTTACATAACCAATATTTCAGATAATGAGATTAGATAGTGACCACATATATAAAGTGACATGAGATAGTGACAAAAATGACTTTATATGAAGCATTCATGTAATGAACATACTTATGTAATGACATTAAGAGAAATGAATGAGATATGAGAAATGATAAAGAAGAAAATAATTACTAATGACTCGGTACCTAAATCACTTGAGCTATATTATATGAAATTAATTGTCAATCACAAATGTCATGGACAAAAATGAGGCCCATATTAGTTAGACACCTACTGGATAGGTTGACCCATCAACTAGGGAGTAGTAACTACTAGGACACTTCAGTGTCATGAGAGGTCGATCCATAAGGATGACTATGAGAAGATATTGATCTATTTATGACATTATGTGGGTGTAGCCACCTTCAGGTGCATAAAGGTCCACTAGACAATTTATGAGATTTGATGATGGAGTACAGCCATTGAGGTCTAAAATGTAGGCCTCTGCATAGCTTATAAGATGGAGCACGACTATCGAGATTTGAGATTTGTACCCTTACATAGTTATTATAGGCATAATGAGATATGACATGATAAAGTGTGACCATTAAAGTCCAAAATGCAAGCCCCCACACACACACTAAGATCTCGTAATCTAGTGTTAAAAGTGTAGTCTTTCAGATATGGGCCATTAACTAAATGAAGACTATAATTAGTTAAATAAGAGATAGATAATTAAATCACATATATAAGAAAGTTTACTTAATATAATTGAATTCTATATAGTGATACTATATGTAATAACTAACCTTAATGCATGTTAAGTGTAACCATAATGGCATATGCATGATGATTGACTATGAGATAAAATAAGGTATGATACATAAGATGGCATGATGCATAACATGATGAATGATATGATTCATGTTGTATGAGATTACATGTATGAATCTTTAAATTCATCACTAAGTGTATGATTAGCATATCAGGTGTTCTAATGCATAAGTAGTAGATAGCTCATGCAATCTATCCTCACCAAAGTAGCAGCATAGCAGGTAGCTCAATTGAGGTATACTTTTTCATCTTTTAGCTTTGTATATTATGATAGTAAGATGCACTCACATATAGGAAGTGAATTATGTTGTAATAATGACAATGGGATGTAATGTCTTGAACTTATATTATATAATTGTAGACACCCCACCTTGACCAATAATGATAGCCAGAGATGAACTTCTTGAGCACAACACAAAAAGCCATCAAGATTCAAGTCTGCATGGACTTATTGTCTATGTTCGCATGGACTAACCATAGAAGTAGCTCAAAAACCGGCCCATGAAGACCACAGACCATCACTTCAAAAGCCTTAGTCTGTACGGACCATCAAAGAATAAGTTCACATGGACTTGTTGTCGAAAAATAAACTCTAGATCTAAACATTGCCTATTTAGTCCAAGAGTCAAAATCTTTAAAGAAGGGGGACTTTCTCCTAATGAGAGGGGATAGAAAAACCCTAAAGAAGGGGTATAAAGACTTCTCTTCATGAGGAGGAGAGAGGGTTGATGGTAAAAAAGATATACTAAAAAACCATAATTGCAACCATTCCAACAGTAGAAGGCATCAAAGCTTGTTGAGGCTTGTCATAAGGAAGAAGTCAATCATCCTTACTTGCATCAAAAGGCCTTTATGCTAGTGTTCAAAGAGACTCTTTCACACAGGTAATATCTGAGGTCAATGAATGAGTTTTCTACATCCTTTGTAAGCCAATGATCTCTGCAACGATTAATTTATTAGGTGATACTTTGTTATCCCTATTCTCATTAATGATGAGTAGGCTAATCACATTAAACATGTAAATCATGAATTTGATGTCTATACTTAGAATTAGGCATGCCATGAAATGTTCATTGCATTGAATAAATTTGATCCTATACAATATTAGGTCTTCACGGACTTAGTATCTTTGAAGGCAAGTATTCATATTAGTCCGCACAGCTTTTATTACATGCACATTGGTCAGGTTCAGTGTTCTGCATAGACCCCGTACCATAAGGGTTATACATCTGCACAGACCAATGAATGGTGATTTACATTATAACCCTTCAGTGTATCTTGTTGCTGTGATTTATAATCTATAGTATATCTATATTGAATGTGTTTATGGTTTTGATGTTCATTCACATGTTAATAGTTTAGATCTAAATTATTTGACTTTAATGTTTTGAGTCACTGATTGGATTTTGTACTGGAGTAAAAGTATGAGATGGACTAAGCATTGTTACCTCAATGTCCGCACAGACCTGACGACGCTAAAGTAGGCCAGTTTTAAGACCTCAGTTTATTTCTTTGCTTTTGTACTATTTGAACTTATTTGCTTATTCTTATGCTGTAATAGCTAGTAAATAACTTATTTTACATGATAAACCTAAATTCCACATCGAACTATTTTCTATATAATTAATTGGTGTTTTCCCAAAACAAAATGGTTTTAAGTTTTCTTTAATCAAAAGTCACATGAAAAATGTATTTTAATAAAGGCCAATCTCCTAGAGGTGGGAGTTGGACAATTACTACCAATTCCTATGGAATTACAGGTAATTGTCAGGTCAAATAACAATTAATGAATGACCTACATTCTGGATGTACAATGTACTTGTCATATTCTTTTTAAATAAAAATTCATTCTAACCTCAATTTAGTGATGCTATTATTCCACATATTTCATTATTTTCCATCAAATACAAATTACATACCTAGTTTCAACTATATAACAACAATATACATTATGCACTATAGAGATTAAGTATTTTACCGGGGAGAGTGGTTAGTGGAGTTGCCACCCAGCCTCTACACTAGGACCTCTCATTTTCTGCACCAGAAAGTTTTGAAATTCAGATCTTATTTATGCCTGAATAATATGTTTCTTTGTATATTGTAATGTTTATCAATCCCTTTTCAAGCAAGCATGCATTATACTTAAAGTAGTTATATCACCTTTTAAGATGTATAAGAAGTAAATTGTAGTATTTAAAGCATACAACAAGTATATTGTACATCAAGAAATTGGGTCATTGATTAATTATTATTTTACCTGACAATCAGTCATAATTCCATAGGAATTGGTAGTAATTGTCCAACTCCCATCTCTAGGAGATTAGCCTTTATTAAAATACATTTTTAATACGTCTTTTGATTAGAGAAAACTTAAATCCGTTTTGTTACGAAAACACCAATTAATTACGTAAAAAATCATTTGAATGTCAGATTTGTGCCTAAGCATGTAAAACAAGTTATTAACTATAGATTACAACCCCAAAAAAAGCAATGAAATGGAAATAGTACAAAACAAAAGAAAATTGTCCATAAAATAAAGATGGTCCTGCCTGTATTTCATTAAGTCCATGTAGACTCTATGTAGCTCTAGCGAGTGTCAGTGTGGACTACAACTTATGAGGGTTATTATGTCCATTCGGACCTCTACTCCAGTGAGAAAGGTCACTTGCATACAACTTAAAGGAAAAGGTTAATGATACCAAATAAAGTTTCATAAGGATTGACAAAAAGGACAAAAAATATAAACACATGTGAAATTTGGAAATCAAAGAAATGTCTACGTGAACTATGTTCCTCATAAGATGGAGTTCGTGCAGATTACATAACATAGTAGACATGCTCAACTTAAATACATTCATGCAGACTACACTCCTCATGAAAGGGAGTCTATTATTTTCCATAGACTCATGCACAA
>CANXYI010832598.1:0-10330 GCA_948208565.1 Hura crepitans | reverse complement strand
ACCTCATCAATGTACAATTTAGCAAGCTTCTCTGAAGAATAGCCTATTTTTACTGATATGAAATGAGTTGTCTTGGTAAGGTGATCTACTATAACCCATATTAAATCACACTTGCTCCTTATTATAGGCAACCCAACCACGAAGTCTATAGTGATTATATCCCATTTCTATTCTAGAATTGCTATAGGATGTAGCAATCTAGATGAAACTTGATGTTTTATCTTTACCTATTGACAAGTAAAACACCTTGTTACATATTTTGATACATCTCTCTTCATACCAGGCCACTAATAAGACAACTTTAAATCTTGATACATTTTTATACTACCAAGATGCATAGCATAAGGAGCATTATAAGCGTTATCTAAAATTTATTTCTTCAAGTCTTCCACATTTGGTAAACATAATCTATCATGGTAGTATAGATAACTATCACTCTTCACTTCATACTTAGTAGGTTTCCCCTTTTGGATAGTACTAATCACACTTATCAGTCTATAGTTATCTTTTGACCATCCTTGACCTACTACAATAAATTAGGCTTTACTTGCATTTTTGCTAATAAAGCATCATTGCCCATTAGCTATAATCTGACGTTCAGGGCTCTCATGGCTACCATAAATTTCTTACTAAATGCATCCGCCCCTATATTAGCCTTACCAAGATAATAGTCAATCAAATAATCATAATCTTTTATCAACTCCATCCATCTCTTCTATCTCAAGTTCAACTCCTTCTATGTCAGAAGATACTTCAAACTCTTGTGATCAATGTATACATAACACTTCTCTCTATAAAG
Organism: Hura crepitans; assembly: GCA_948208565.1. NCBI lineage: Eukaryota > Viridiplantae > Streptophyta > Magnoliopsida > Malpighiales > Euphorbiaceae > Hura > Hura crepitans. The sequence continues at coordinate 9,531 of CANXYI010832598.1, read as the reverse complement.
ATAGTGTCTCTATATCTTTAATTCAAACACTATCGTTGCAAGCTTTAAATCATGAGTAGGGTAGTTCTTCTTATGTGACTTCAACCGTCTAGAAGCATAGGCAACCACTTTGCCTTCTTGCATTAAAACACAACCCAACCCTTTTTGTAAAGTATCACTATAGATAGTGAAGTCCTTCCCAAAAACTAGCTAAACAAGAACAGATGCTTTTATTAACATCGCCTTAAGCTTGTCAAAACTTTCTTTACATCTATCATCCTAAACAAACTTGACATCTTTCCTTAATAAATGAATTATAGGTGTTGCGATCAATGAAAAACCCTTCACAAATAGTTTGTAATAACTAACCAACCCAAGGAAACTTCTAATTTTGTGGTGTTCCTAGGTGGCTTCCACTTTATAACTTCCTAAATCTTACTAGGATTAACTCAAATCCCTTCTATAGAAGCTATATGCTTAAGAAAAGACACCTTACGAAGCTAAAACTCACACTTGCTTAGTTTGGCATAGAGCTTCTCTTCTCTCAAAATCTATAAAACTGTCCTTAGATGCTTCTCATGGTCTTCTTTGTTCTTTGAATAAACTAAGATGTCATTAATGAATACCACCACAAACTAATCTAGTTATAATTTGAAGACTCTATTCATCAGGTCCATAAAAGTTGCAAGAGCATTGTAAGCCCAAATGGCATTACTAAAAACTCATAATGACCATATCTTGTTTTGAAAGCTATTTTGCTATATCAACCTTCTTTAACTTTTAGTTGATCATACCTAAACCTCATATCAATCTTAGAGAACACTTCAGCCCTTTAAGTTGATAAAAAAGATTGTCTATCAATGGCAATAGATACTTGTTTTTAATGGTTACCATGTTCAATTGTCGATAATCCACATATAACCAAAGAAAATCGTCATTCTTTTTTAACAAACAATATTAGTACTCGCTAAGGCAAAACACTAAGTCTTATAAAACCCTTGTCTAATAACTCTTGTAGCTATATCTTTAATTCTTTCAACTCCACTAGCGCCATCTAATATGAAGCTATCGATATCGAAGTAATTCTAGGTGGAACTTCAATGCTAAACTCGAGTTCCCATTTTGGAGGCAAACCGGGCAACTCTTCTAGAAAAAATCTATATAGTCAAATACTGCTGGTATATTGCTTGCATCTAGACTCTCCTTTCTTATGTCAAACATATGTGCCAAATAAGCCTAGTAGCCTTTCCTCATCATCCATCTCATTATGACTATCGAGATAACATTGGACAAAAGTTCGCTCTCTCACTCATAAGCGTGATCTCAATCTAGTTATTAGACTTAAGAGTTAACCTTTTTTAATTACAATCCACTACTGCCTGATACTTAGACAACTAGTTTATACCCAGTATCAAATCAAACTCCTTAAAAGTTAACTCTATTAGGTTAGCTAAAAACTATTGATCTTGAATCATCAAAGGACATCTTTTATAAGTCTTGTCAACTATCACATGTTAACCTATAAGATTACTGACCATGATCTCTAAGTCAAGGTGTTTTGAAACTAACCCTTGTTCTTATGGCCATGATGCGCAAACATAAGAATATGAGGACTTAAAGTCTATCAAAGCCAAAATAGGAGAGTTAAAGAGAAGAAAGATATCAGCAATGATGTCTAGCCTATCAGCTTTTTCCCGTGCTCTAATAGCATACTATCAGGCAGAAGCCCGCTGCTCAACTCTGGACTTTACTGTCTCTTTGAGCTCTTTTTGCTCTCTCTTCTCAATCCCCCCTCTGACTTTTGATGGAAACATGAGTATATCCCTATTTAGCATTAACTTCTTTAAACAATCCTAGCAAAAATAATCCGGTGACCTGTAAGAAAAGTATACTCCTAGCTTCAGCTTCTAGCACTCTCCTCTATGTCTCTTATGGCAAGTTTGACACTGAGGTACCAGGCCATTCTTGACTATCTGAACTATTATACTGGCAACTTGAGATTGCTGTATAGTTTTACTCTTATTGCCCTGCATAATTTTCTAAGACTGGCCCTACTTCTGTGTATATTGTGATGCCCCGATCTGATTTCCCTTAAAAGTTCTTATCAACTCTTTGAGGAACACTAGAAGCTTTCTGACCAAAAGACCTCTTCTTTTAATAGAACTCTCTTTTTTTCTTTTTGTACCCTATTTATAGAATGGCATACTGTAACAAGCTGGGAGAAATCTTTGATCTTCATAGGGACCACCTATGAGTTGTTATCCATATGTAATCTCTTCTTAAACCACTTACACTTGTCAACTTCTATGGAAATGGTATCCTTGGCATAATGGCTAAGCATAGAGAAGTCTTTCTCATATTCCTCTACAAACTTCTACTCCTGCTTAAGGTCTATAAACTGCTACCTTCTATCATCCAAATAATCTATACTAATGTATTTCTTATGGAACTCTACTAAGAAAAAGTCCTAAGTCAACTCATTCCCTATTTTGTATTCAGTTAGGTCTTCTCACCATTTTAAGACTTCTTCCTATAGCAAGGATATGGCATAGATCACTTTTTCTACTGGTGTGCAGTGTATCTATTTCATTATCTTCTCAGTACAGTCCAACCAGTACTTTGCATTTTTAGGCTCCACTATACCTTTTCCCTTAATATCTTTAGCTTCTATTTTTTTAACTCTCTTAAGATAGGTCTTTTAGAGAGCTAAGGGGACCTTTGGCTACTATGCTGAGGGTGGAGCAATAGCTGTGGCTTGTCTCAGGAGCTATAGCATCTTTTACAGAAACATTAGCGGCACCAGAGCTATAAATGATACTTGTATTGCCACACTACTTGAAATAGATGTAACCCAATTAGACTCTTATCTCATAGACATGGAAGCCTGACTCTTGACTTCCTCATTTTTGAGTGGCGAGTGATTGGTCATCTTATCTGTAGGTAAGAAAACAATTTATAAGCCTCGATATCATGAATTTTATGATGTATAAATTAACCTATAGTGCTTATATATCACTTAAGAATGCCTAAATTGGAGCTCTAATACCATAATATGTGACACCTCTTACCCAATTTAGTCACCAAACCTAACTAAGGAGTGTGCACATAACATGATATTTGATCTCGACATAACTAACATGTTTAAAAAAATCTTATCAATTGTGGTTAAAACATAAAAATATGGGTTTTCAAAAAATTTTCAAAAACTGAGTTACGAATTCGAATTTGAGAATACTTATGCCAAAATTTTGGCAGCATAATAGCTATACTGGGCACTATCCCAAAATTTGAATAGTAACCTACAATACAAAATACACTTCTAAAACATTTCTCAATAATTTCCCCAAGTCTATTATCCTTTTTATCACTTTAAAATCATAAACATCATAAACACATTATCTCAACCTCAGGAAAGATATCATATAACAAAAGTAAAATTATACAAGCTTTAAAATAGTTACATAAATTAGAAATCCAAAATTAATACAGTTTAGGTCCATTCTATCAAAATACATTATATGAGCACTATCTATTTTATACATCATAAAGTTCATAAATACAATCACAAAATATACCAAAAGAATCTTCCTCTCATGATAACTTAATGATTTGAGGCTTTCTTTCAAATTGTCACCTTACCTACATATCATAAAACAAATGATGCGCTAAGTAATAATTTAGTGGTGCAATTGAACTAACCTGAGTAAATGTGCCAAAAATGTTTCATCAATTAACATATAGATAATACATGTGAATTACATCATAAAACATGCAACAATATGAGTAACAAACAAATGTATACTAACATGACATATCAATTAGGCATTCAGAATAATAATAATTATATCTCTTTTACAACATGTCACATTTATGCAAATAGGTTTATTATGTAAACAAATCAATTATTAAGCCCATACTTAAGAACAATGGCATTATGGATAACACAATATAAATGGACCACCTAGGCCCTCGAAACAACATAGGCCCCATACATATCAGACCCGAAGGTCAAAAAAATCATAGACCTGTAGGTCAATAGATAAAATCAATTAATAATTATGCATTAGGCCTAGAGGTCAAAAATAAGATCTGAAGATCAATGCATTAGACCCGTAGGTTACAAAAATTAAATTAACCCAAAAGTTCACACATTGTAACCTAAAGGCTACAGAGGTACCGAAGTACCCTAGCAGTTGCTATGACTCCTAGCTGATCGGTCAACCTATCCAACTAAGCTGTTACTAATAGGGGCTACTAACTAATTATTTTTAATTTCATTTCATTATTATTGGTTGATATAGCATTTAATTACATTAGTTTAGCCAACGAATGACTAAACTAGGGAAAGTATTAAATATATGCTTAATATGACATTATGCCAGACAATAACTCATTATAATGCCAATTTCAGGGTCATCACATGCTTGTGTTCATACATACTTAATATCATGATTTTTTTTTCATATTAAAGCATTATGCATTCTCATTACTTCATAATCATCAAGGTAAGTACATGACTTAAAAGCTCTCATGCACTAATATCTCTCCATTTCCATAAATACATCATCAACACGTATTAGAAATTCTCATATCAGCATATAAATGTCGTACAAACCATGAGCTTGCTACTAAAGCTATTAGTACCACCTACTTATCATTTACTGTATAAATATTCTAAAAGCACACTAATGGAGCAATAAAGAATAAAAACTCATTTCACAACATAAATTCAATATCGTGTGCATATAAGTGAATAAGGAATACATTATTATCTATTTCATATTTTCATGTAATTTCATGCACTTAATGCTTCTCAAAAACACCTTCACATGCTCATAGCCATTCGGCCATGCTCACATTACAAACTCACTCTTACATATCCTTTTTGCCATTCACAACATCTCATTCAAATTTCACACCATAAGTCCATATTGTCCATTACTATTATGATCAAGTTTCATGCACATTTTTCATGTAAAAATGCATACCTTTATATACATACGTACATTAGCCAACATTCACTCACACACACACTCACATGGCCATAATGTCCTCCATTGCCTTTAGCACACACACGACATAAATCATCATTAAAATACATCTACATAACCTTTTAACATCATATGCATACACAATTCACATTTAACATGCCATTTACATTCTTACATACACATAAACATATACCCATAATTCAATTTTCATCATTTCCTATCATCATAACCTCTTCATCATTAATTACTTATATTCATACATCTCATTAGCATCATTAAATACATATCATATTATGCATATTATTTTGATTACATATACCAAAAGAATAAAAACACACTCTTGAGGTCAGCTCATACCTTGTTCTTATCTTTATATTGGGTTTTGTCCACTATCTCAATTGCATATTATAGATTCATTTCATAAAATTCAAAATAAATCATATGGGTATCGAAAATTAAAAATGACTACATATATTGACTCTTAGGAACCTAAGGATTATGGAAAAAATGTCAAAAATCAAACAATCCTACTCAAAAATTTTTGAATTACTATTCATCAAAGAGAAAAATTAAGCCTAATCTTAGATTTTTCATGCAAATAGAGGCAGAAATGGCTTCTTAGGTTTGTGGATATTTAGACACAAGCTTCAAATGAAAGAAAATAGGCTTGAATTGAGATTGGAAGAGCTAAAAATGGCCTCTTTCCCCCTCTCCTTTGCATCTACAACCTCGATCTCAACAAAGAAGAAATTACTTCTTTTTTTAACCAAGGTTTGACCATATATATAGTTTTTTTTCTTGCCCTATTTTCTTACTTTTGATATTCCTTAAAAATCCCTAAATCAGCACCCACAAACCTTTAAAAGTTCATGCTCAAAAAACACAAAAAATCAATTAAAACATAATTTTTAAGGTTACCCGATTTTCGAAAATAATACTTCTCAATTTCTAAAAATTCCAATTCTAGTGCCAATAGGCTCATTGGAATTTTTGAGTATCAAGTTATATGAATCCTAAAGTTTTCTGAGCAACTTTCAAATTATTTTATAGTTCAACTTTGCCCTGGTCATTATTCACAAGACACTACTATAAAACTTTATTAGCATTTTTAACTAACCAAATAACTTTTGATTAGTTTTAAACTTTGTCCAAATTATTTTTATGATTAATACTTCCATCCATTAGCTTTAGTGCATCTCGGGTCTCGAGAACACTATTTATCCTAGGAAAGTACTATTCATAAATGTCGAGATTTTTGGGTCATTACATAATGTCAAGGAAATATTTTATCATTTATAATGATACATCTCTGAATGGGTTAGGATGTGTTCTAATGCAAAAAGGCAAAGCAGCTGCTTATCTTTCTAAGTATGATCTTAAGTTAGTAGCCATAGTCCTTGCACTAAAGATTTAGAGACATTATCTCTATGGAGAGAAATGTTATGTGTATACCGACCATAAGACCTTAAAGTATCTTTCTATATAGAAATAGTTAAATCTATGGCAAAGAAGATGGATGGAGTTATTTAAGAATTATGATTACCTCATTGACTACCATCCAATGTAGTAATGGATGCCTTGAGTAGAAAGTTTATGTTAGCTATGATGGTTATGAATGTTAAAAGAAAGTATATTGATGATGGATCTCTTTTAGTTGATTTGCAAGTGAAGTTAAGTCTTTTACAGCTAGTTAAGGATGCATAAAAGGAGGATAACAAGTTGATATGTGTCATATGTTTGACTTAAAAGGGGAAGCCTATAGAATATGATCTTAAGAGTGATAATGCTTATATTATCAAAAACATTTATGTTTGCTAGATGTGAAAAAAGTGAAAAAGTAGATCATATAAGAAGCTCATAAACGCACCCTATGCTATACATCTTGGTAGCACTAAGATGTATCAAGACCTAAAAACTTCTTATTGGTGGCATGGTATGAAGAGAGAAATGGTATACTATATGACTAGATACCTTACTTATCTGTAAGTGAAAGCTGAGCATCAAGTTCTATCTAGATTGGTACATTCTATAACAATTCCAAAATGGAAATGGTATAGAGTCACCATGGATTTCGTAGTTAAAGTGCCTATGACTAGAAGCAAATGTGATGTTGTATAAATGTTTATGGATAGATTGACTAAGTCTATACACTTTATACTGATAAGAATGGATTATTCTTTAGAAAAGCTTATAAAACTATATATAGATGAAATAATGACACTACATAGAGTGCTACCTTTTATTATATAGGATCGAGACTCGAGGTTCACATCAAGGTTTTAGAAAAAGCTATATAATGCCTTAGGCACTCATTTTAGCTTCAGTATGACATTTCATCCACAGATAGATGGGTAATCTAAAAGATTTATTCAGGTGCTTGATGATATGTTAAGAAGTTATGCCATAAAGTTTAAGGGGACTTGTGATCGATACCTCTCCTTAGCAGAATTTGCATACAACAATAGTTAATAAGCATGCTTGGGTATTGCATCGTATAAAGCTCTATATGAGAGGAAGTGTAGAATACCTCTTTGTTAGAGTGAGTTAAGTTGATAGGGCCTAATTTGATCAAAGATGCTGAAGAGAAAGTGAAGATTATCAGAGATAGGCTAAAAGTTGTATTAGATAGACAAAAGTCATTTACTGACTTGAAGCAAAAGGACATAGAATATGTAGTTAGGAACAAGGTTTTTCTCAAAGTATCTCTATGGAAGAAAGTCTTAAGGCTGGGTACAAAGGGCAAGTTAAGTCTACGGTTTATTAGTCCATACATAATAACTAAACATGTGGGACTAGCAGCCTAAAGGCTAGCTTTGCCTTTAGAGCCGCAATAGATAAATGAGTTCCATATATCAATGCTTCAAAGGTATAAATCAAATCCTTCACATGTTCTAATAGATGAGAAATTTGAGATACAACTAGATTTGTCCTATGAAGCAGAACCAGTGAGGATTTTGGCATGAGAAGTGAAAGAGTTACAAAATAAAATAATACCTCAAATGAAGGTGATATAGAGGTATCACAACACCAAAGAAGTAACCTAGGAAAGTGAGGCTAATATGAGATAGTAGTATCATCTAAACCAGGTAATTTCAAGGATGAAATTCTTTTAAGAGGGAAAGAAATGTAATGCTCAAAAATCCTGAGGTTATGAATAGTACTTCTCAGGATGTGAGTAGTGTTTCTCAATACTCAAGTTACACTAATATGACTATGTAATGCCCGTGTTCTAAGGTAGTGACACTAGTCATGAAACTTCGAGGGGTTTTAATCTAATGAAAAAGGAAAAATTTTTAAATTTAGTAGAATTAATAATTCATTTCAGACTATAAGCTACCCCTCTGGGCAATAAAAATTTTATGGGCCAAGAATGACCCAGGATGTGCCCGGACAAACTCAAAAATATCGGACCTTGAAGCTTAAAAATTCCACTGAGCCCATTGGTGAAGGAATTTTTGGATTCTAAGGTCATTTGCAAATTCTCATAATTTTTAAGGTTGGCACACAAATCGAGATAGTTTGAAAACTGCCCTAAGTGTAACACCCTTTACTCGGTCTGTCAACTAAACCCGAATAGAGAGCACCACCACATACTAATATCTAATTCTGCTACCTATAAAACTCCAATAATTAAAAAATTTTTATTAAAATAAATAATAAAATAATTTCTTGACTTATAGAGTTATAAAAACATTGAAAAACCGTTTGGCACACATATTGAGGTAAACATTGGGGTCATCGTGTAAAAAATATGACAGCATAATAGCTGTACCGGGACACTTTTCCAAATTTTTACCTACTTAAAAACTCTTTTATAAAAGCATACAACACTTCTCCATCTCATATGGGTCCCCTAACCCTCCAAACTCATCACAAACTCAATGAGCCTTAGGCTCAACTCAATTAACATTCTCACATGCAACAACACATTTTATGACACAATCATGCGAGAAAAAAAAATCTTTTACAATATTACAACTTTAGTTAAAAAAATAACCCGAGTTACAGATTAGGCCTAAACCCTCCAAAATCACAAGAGCACACTACCACTATTACATTTACATCATTATGCTATTAAAAATGATTAAAAATACCCATATTAAGGCTATCTTCAAAAGTCTTATGTGGTGCAGAAGCTTTGGCTCTAATCTGCTGCTCTGTCACCTACGCATCACAAATAGGCAATGCGCTAAGCTTTTGCTTATTGGTGTAATCACTTTAACTAGATATAACAATTTAAGCATTCTTTCATGCAATATATATCAAGTGAGATATGTTAAACCATATATATGCACACATTAAGATAACAACATAATTCATGCAATATGGCGCATACTTATCTTTAAAAACCCGAAGACCACATTATATCCATAATCACAGTTGCATTGTTATTAACATACTTAAAATCAATCATTATGCATGAGGTATTCATATATAGGTCATAAACATACATCATGCTTCATAATATATGGCAACAAGCATACAAAAATGCATTATGATTCATTTCTATACTAACGCGTCATTTACACATATTCGGGTCTCAAAACCCTATATGCATGAA
>CANXYI010832552.1:0-11352 GCA_948208565.1 Hura crepitans | reverse complement strand
GGGACTATTGATTATGGAGTGGTGCCAGGTACAACTTCAATGTTGAACTCAAGTACCCATTATGGAGGCAAATTGGGTAACACTTCGAGAAATACATCCATAAATTCTAACACTACTGGTATATTACTAACATCTAGCTTTTTACCTTGGGTATCATAAACATGAGCTAAAAAGGCTTGACACCATTTTTTTTAACATACATCTTAATGTCACTCTCTGAAATAAAATTGGATAGAAAGTTTATCCTCTCACCCATAATTGTAATCTTAGCCCCATCATTATCTTTAAGAGTCAATATCTTTAACTTGCAATCTATAATAGCTTAATACTTGGACAACCAATCCATGCCTAATATTAGATCAAACTCATTAAATGGCAGCTCGATGAGATCAGCCAAAAACTGGTGTTCTTGGACTATCAATGGACACTTCTTATAAATCTTATTTACTATGACATACTAACCAAAAGGGTTGCTAACCAAAATTTTTAGGTCCATAGGTTCTGACTCTAACCCTCGGTCTCATGCTCGTGGTGTGCAAATATATGATTGTGTAGACCTCAAATCTATTAAAGCCAAAATAAGAGAGTCAAAGAGATAGAAAGTAAATGTTATAACATCTAGCTCATCAACCTTGTCTTGTGCCTTAATGGTATACTGTAGAGTAGGGGCTTTATGATAAGCTCTAGACTTATCTTTATCCCATTGAACTCTCTCTAGCATATCTCTTTTATCAACTCGGTCTCCCCTTTGACCTCGAGTAAATGTAAGTATTGATCTCTGACCAGCATCCGCTCTAGTAGGATAATCACATAAGAAGTGATATGATAACCCACACCCAAAACATACTCCTAGCTTACTCTTCCAACACTCCCCCTTGTGTCATTTATAACAAGTAAGACATTGAGGAGCTTAACCACCTCTAGCTGTGAAAACCAATGTGTTTGCTAGTTGTGATTGTTGTCCAATCTTGCTCTTATTCTGGTTCCCTTGAGTTATCTTTTGACACTAACCTTGTTTCTGATATGGCTATAGTGTCCTATGCTGACCACCATTAAATCTTTTGCCTCACAGCTGTATAAAGTTAGATGCTCCTATACTAGAAGATCTCTTCTTCTTATAATACTCCTACTTCTCCTTCTTTATTTTTTTTATTGATCGACAAACTGACTTTAATGGATTAAAATTTCTAATCTTCATAAGAACTACTTGAGATTTGATATCCACATGTAACCATTTCTTAAACCACTTACACTTATCAACTTTTGTAGTGATAGTATCCTTAGCATAGCTGCTAAGCATAGAGAAGTCCTTCTTATACTCCATCATAGACTTCTACTCCTATCTGAGATCCATAAACTACTACCTCCTATCTACCAAGTAATCCTTAAATATGTACTTCTTATAGAATTCCTCTAGGAGAAAATCCCATGTCAGTTCCCCCTCTGTCTTGTACTTAGTCAAATCATCCCACCATTTAGAGGCCATTTCTTATAGTAAGGGAGTATCATATATCACTTTCTTTGTAGGTGTATATCACATCTACTTCATTATATTTTTGGTGTGATTTAACTAATACTCATCTACTTCTTGATATATTTCCCTTTTTCCTTTAAAATCCTCAACTCCCATTCTCTTGACTCTTTCTAGATAAGCCTTTAGAAGAGCCAAAAGAAGTTCCTAGTGCTATGGAGATAGTGGTGAAGCAACCATGGTAGCCAGTCATAATAGTTGTAGCATCTCTTGTACAAATATGGGTGAAGACTAAGTTACTAATAATAGGGTCTTAGTTGGATTCATACCCCTATATGCATCTCAACTTATATGACCTTTACTATACACTAGATCCATGAATCAAAACACATTCAAACTATCCTATTTACTCATGCCTTAGGTTACAATAGTTATATGTAAATCCTTGACTAAAAGTAGTCTATACATGCCTTTCTAAACACTAGATAATTTAAAGAAAAAGAGGAACTATATGTACAACTAATTTTGATAGATTGGAAACTTAATACTTGTTCATGTACTTTTGGTACAACCAATCTTTCTCTTAATGTCTTTATTTCTCTATAACCTGTATAAGGCAAAAATAAATGCATTGAGCAAATACACCTAGTGGTACTCTAGCATGTCCACATCTCATGCTATATAAATCAAATTACCCAAATTAATTTGTTTAAAAGAAAAAAGGATAAGGATGCTATTGATGTAACTTACTAAACACCTATGGATTTGTTTTTGTGCTAGTATGGAACTCTTACCTTGAAAAGTATGTAAACTAGTTGAAAAGGTTTAAAATACCATTTCATGCATTCATGGTAACTAGGTCCGTTCAATCTGATAAAGACTCAATGTGAAGCATGCAAATCTAAAAAATTATGAGGAAAATACACCTTAGGCATGCTCTAACCATGTCTCAACTCGAATTATGGTCTGCCTGCAAGGTTTAGTTGACATCTAATTATATAGCTATAATTCAATTTGCTAGTAGTAATAGCCATTGTTTCACATAGCAATATAGTTCTTTTTTTTTTTTTACGTATACACCATGTAAGTTAAACTTATTAATTTTTTTGTTAATAATCCAATTGGTTGAGACTATTTAGAGCTATAGGTAACACACTCCTAGAATAACCCTAAGGAAAGGTAAATGAGCTAATAACTAATAAGCTAATAAATGAGTCACAAGGATAGGCTCATCCATTGCCCTGCCACTACTGAGCTGATAACTAATAAATTGATAAATATTTGACACAGCACTAGTGCTAAGTTGTAACTATCACAAATTTGCATAAACTCCCTCTATAGCATGCCAAAGATACCCTAGACTAGATTTTATAAGGTTTACCCTTGGTTCTAAGTTGTTGTTCAACTCTTTTAAAATTTTAGGTTTATTAATACACCCATGTTATGTCTCCCCTATTAAGCTATTAACTATCTTTATATGATTTAGTTTATGATTATTAAGACATTAGCTGCAAACTGGTTCAAGAAATCATAATATAGCATACATGCATCAAGCCTATTATAACCTATGTAGACTATATCATAGTTCCTTAAATCATATATGTATTATATCTAATAAAGTTCTCCTACTGTATACAATCTTTATTGCTGTCAGTTTAACTATATTTGATACAAATTTTAAGATTAATTGTTTAATTGCATTATGTAAAGAAGGGTTTAGATGTAATAAGATTGCTTTACCTACATATAAATTTAGTTCATCCTCCTCTATTCAATAAGTATATCTGGTTTATTTTTCTACTTATTTTTAATATAGATTCACTTATTTATTACTAACTAACAAGGTCATACTTAATGTATTAGCTTTGACTAGTGCATCCAAGATACTATGCACAATGTAGACTATATTATGAGCTATTATAGGACTAATATGATGCATAATCAGGTGTGCCTAATACTTTACTTAACCTAGGTTTTACTTAAATAACATTAGATTAGTGTTATAAGTAGTAAATTTAATGATTAGAGAAATGCCATCTGAATTACCACTTATTTCAATTTTTCTGCTATTTGATAAGGTCATGTCCTACTCTAAGTTTCTATTTATTCTTACTTTAAGTTCTATTATTCTTAAGCGTGCTTTAGCCATCTGTCATTAAAAAGTGATAACTCATAGTAGTATTTATCTATCTTAATGTATACATTTACAATATCATGTATACTGAGTATTCATCAAAATTAACACATAGTTACTATATTGTATGGATTAAGTATAACTAAAGTCAATGTGCTACTCGCACACAACCGTCTAAGTATATGTGTGATATAATTCATAATACTGGATACATAGGTCATTTGAATTCATAAAATATGTATTGGTACTAAAACATGTTTTAGTCAGGTACTGGAACTTAGTTGTTTAACAACATTAACTTACTCTACACTCAATGACAAATAACTAATTGTGTGTAATGCTTAGTGGAGTTATGTTTAAAAATTATTCTTTAAAGCTAGTTGTATTCTCAATATGCCCATACTCTACTTGGTGTCTCTTTAGAGATGCTATGTTTATGAGGAGTCTAGTATACATAGCACATTATTACTCTTATGGTTAGTAGTATCGATTAGCTCCTGACAAGGAGGTCCTTTCTTAAAACAATCTCTCACTCCATGAAACTAGAATCATTCATACATATCATAGGATTCCCAATTATATTTTATACCTTACTCCTTTATTTTCTTATCCCATTTCTATTTATTCTCTAGTAACCTACAACAAACTTACAAGTGCATAGTTAATCTAACTATAATACCTAAGATGTTGTCCATATCCATACATGAGCCTTAGTTATTTGTTCAATGAGCATATTATTTGGTCTATAATCTTAGCATGACATCTTACATGTAATGCCCATGTTCTGAGGCTCTGTGAACAATGCTATTAGGTCGGGGGAGTGTGTTTGGGGTGCTGACTCACTTACATATAAATCAAGGCAGTGACACTGGTCATGAAACTTTGAAGGGCTATTACTTTGATGCAAATAGAAAAATTAAAAAATTTAGTAGAACCAACAATTCATTTTGGACTGTAAGCTACCCCTCGATGTAATAAATTTTTTTTAATTCGGGAATGACCTGGGATGAGCCCGAACGGACTCAAAAATAGTGGACCTTGATGCTAAAAAATTCCACTGAGTCCATTAATGAAAGAATTTTTGGATTTCAAGGTCATTTGCAAATTCCTATAATTTTTTAGGTTGGCACGTAAATCAAAGTAGTCTAAAAAAATTGCCTTATCAATGGAATTTGGCCACAAAAATTTATAACTAGGTAAAGGAGATTAAAATATGAATTTTAAAATAAATGGCTCAAATTTTTGAGGTTTGTGTGAATTTTGGTGAATTTCTAAAATTCTATCAAATTTTGAGCCGTTTCGGGTGGTCACGGGACCCACCTATACAAAATCAGCTAGCCTGAGAGACATGCTAAGTGTCCAAGTGGCTGGACAAGTGGTAAAAAAGTAATTAAAACAAAAAGGGAAAAGAAAAAAAATTCTTTGTGCTACCTTGAAAAGTCTAGACGCCATCTCCCTTTTTAATGGGCCATATCTCCTTCATTTTTCACCCAAATTTCATTATTTTAGTTTCTAAATTCAAGTTAGCCTATTGGTGAATTGAGGGAAAAGAATCAAAGGGAAAGGAACCTTCAATTGGGAGAAAGAATTCTCCAAAATTTCTTAGTTCAAACTACTTAGAAAAGCCTAACACCATCTTCCACTTTCTCTAGTCATATCTCCCTCATGCCTTCACCAAAATTCATCATTCTTCTTCCTAAATTTTCTTTGGGATGTCATGGACTTAAAAGAATTGGAAGTTTTGGAAAAGATGCTTTCAGCAAGGAGATAAAAATCTTCAAATTTTTTTAGACAGATGTAGTCTAGTAGGGGCACCAAAGGTGAGTTCTTTGCTTCTCCTTTGGAATTTCTTGGTTTTTCTTAGATGGAAGTGCTTCCTAGTGATGCCTAACTTCTATGGGGACATGTATGGCTTTTTGTATGAGGTGAATTAGAGCAAGAGAGAGCTTGAAATGGGTGGAGAAAGTCACCATAAGGGTTAGAATTGAAGGTAGGCAGCCTCAACATAGTGGAAATGGCATCTTCAAGTGAAGAGGTAAGTGAATTTCATCATTCACTTCATGCCTCATAAATTTTAATAACTATTCCTTGAGTTTAAGAAGGGTTTGAGTGTTTAAATTGGCTTGCATAAGCTTTCCTCATTGTAATTATAGTCAATGGCATATCGGTGTATGTATAGAATGGTTATTTGATGAAAAGAATTAATCTTAGTCTCAATTCCTAGTTTGGCCGAGAGGTATATAAGTGGAATAAAATGTACTTGGGATGCTTAATGTATAGACTAATGGCTTTACCATGGATATGTAATAGAATTCCTTATGGATTAGTGGAAATATGCATAATTGGCAGGAGTTGCAATTGTGGCTGAGAGTTTATGTTTGAATGTGAATGTGTGTGGCTTATTTAGTATGGTCTTAGGTGGTATTCAAAGTTAGAAATTGCATATGCCTTAGACCTATAATGTATGAGTAATTGGCTTAGCATGAAATGAGTTGAATTGTGCATGAAAGTATGGAAAGTTAGTGGTGGCCGAGGCATATGATAGGCTTTTGGCTACTTGAATGGTATAAAAAGATTAAGGCTTTTATGTAAGTGTGACTAAGTTATTTATTAACGAATAATTGTAAAAGGAATACTATAGGAATGCATGATTAAGGCTTTTAACTAGTTGTACCCAAAAGTTACCTAAAGGAAATGGTATGAAAGTAAGGATAATATATGTATACAGTTATGCGTACTAATGCATGATTATGTGAACATGATTAGCTTAACTCCTTTGGCATGAACAAGAGTAATATGTATACATAAAATGACATGTAATGTAGTCAAGAAATGACATGTAAAATGAAGCTAGAATTGGCTTGAAATAATGTATGAAAAATAGGAAGTAATGTGCCTTCAAGGGGCTATAGCTTGAGAGTAAGTGATGTGCTTAAATTTATGCCTTCAAGGGCTATGGTTTATAATTGTGTATAATGGCATTGAGCCTATGGTTTGGCCTTGTGAATGGCCTAGAATTTGTTAGCTTAGGGCCTATGACCTTGATGTAATTAGTTTTGAAAATTGCATTGAAAAATAAGGTGAAATGGACTTTAAAAGCCTAGTTAAAGCTAGCTACAATGACCTATAACTATCCAAAATAACCATTACTTGAATCAATAAATCCTCTCAACAATATGTGGCCAAGATTTGTGATATATTAATGGAATAAAAGCTAGCATAATATATGATAATTATTGGCAATTGTACCTTGATGATATTTTATGATAAGTTCACCTGAAACAGCCTATTTACTAATATAACGGATCGGACTAAATTTCAACTGACTATAAAAATTATAACTGACTATTTTTGAGTTTATAATATTATAAAAGTTAATCAATAAAGAAATGAACACTGAATGAGGTTAAATGGCCTACTAGTTAGACATGCACTAAATGGGTTGACCGGTCAACTAAGGGATCCTTAGAATCTATTACACTATCTACTTTTTAGATAAGGCTGATGCAGTGGTGTAGGTCCCCACTAGGGCCACTGTACTAGTCTGTTGGATAAACAACATTCTACTATTACTACCTGATGCCAAATTTGATATTGTTGGTGCAGCAGTGTAGGTCCTTATAGGCCACTACACTAGTCTATTGCATAGACCAATCTGCTGGGTAAATATAGCCATTTCATCATTGATAATTTATATGATGTCGATGTAGTAGCGTAGGTCCCTGAGGGCCACTACACTAGTCTATTAGACATACTAGTCTATTGGGTAGACAACCCCTTGTTATTTACACCTTGGGTGCCAGAATTCAATAGAGTCGGTGTAGCGGCACATGTCTAGAATGGGGACCACTGCACCAGTTTAATTTTCCCTCTAGATCAAGTGTCTATTAGGGATGTCTCCTTAGTTGGGCTAGTTAAATTAATTAAATAAGATTAATAAATCCACATATGACTATGAGACATAAGACATAGGCATTTTAATAATTTTCCACTGATAATGAATAAAAGGCTTTAAATGGCATAGTTAGTGCATTCAAATGAGTAATAATGACCAAACACATAAATCATATGGCTTGTAATACATAATTGGATAATTATAGATAGAAATACCCTAGGGGTAAAATGTTAATTTTGCATGATAATGTTTTAAGTTAAGCTGAGAAGGCAGAACCAAATAAATATAGAGGTTTTATGCATGGACTCACTTTTGGATATGTTTTTAATATTTTTAATACTCAGCATAACTATTTTGGTGCTAGGTACCAAGACTAAGGGCGTCACCTCATAAAGCATACAGTAGAGTTCAAAGGTTAATTTTGCAAACATTTATCATGTATAGATGTACAATTTTTGCACTTTATGTACATAAGTGATAAAAATAGGTGTGATGTATATAAGGGATAAAATAGTATTTATTTTATAACAGACTATGTTGTAATTAATAATGTGATGATTTCTTTTATGTGTATATGATCTGTGCTGATGGTTGTGAGCCTAAGGCTCTTTGTGTTTTCATTATGGCTTGAGGCCTATGATTGTTGTGTGATAGATGATGTTGATAAGATGATATCTAGGGGACTAGAATGGTCTAGGGGATGCGATTTATGATATAGAAGTGTTTACAGGTAGAGAAATGAATTTTGGGATAAGGACCCAGACAGTCGTTATGCTATCAAATTTTTAAGAAATACTGAATGGTGTTGAAATCCTTTTTTAATAGCCTAAACGTGATAATGTGAACTTAAATAGACTATAGGAACTGACTGGACCAGATTTGGAGTTAAACAGAATTACCTAATATAGTATCGGTAAATGTTAAATGAATGATTGTAGGAGCAGTGAAATGAGTGACCTGGGGGAAGTGCATTACTTATTAGGTTTCTTCAGGAACCTAATAAAGGGTGTCACATTACATGTTTATGGAAACCTGCTTAGTGCTATATTGCAAGTACTTGTAAGTTATCAAGTTGATAAAATACAATTCTTAAGGTGAGGACACATTTTATTTAGATTAACATAAATTAATAAGCTTATGAAATTAATATAGTTTGGGAGATTAGGAGATAAGGGAGCACATACTTGAGCTTACATAATTTTCTTGTGTTTTGCCTACCACTTTTCATTTTCTTTATCCATACTTAGTCTCAGCTCACTATCACCTTCGATTTTTATAGGATAAAGATCTTTCCTAAATTTTTATTCTCACATACTTATTCCTATATAGTAACAAATACTAAAATTGATATTTATTCATTTTATGTTCCACCTTCTTTAGATTTTATTTTCACAACCCTTTCCCTTCAATATTCTCTTTATTACTCCTACCATATAATATTCTCTACTGTTAGAACTGTTGGCAGGGTCTACATTTTTAATAGCTTCTGTTGCTACTGCTGGTAGCAATAAATCAACTAACCTTTTGGTTTGTGGTTGCTCTATAATTCTACTTCCTAGTTGTTTAATCCCCAACCACTTGATTTCACAACTGCATGCCTACAATGGCTCACTCTTATGCTACTAAAATCACAACTATACAAAATTTACTATAGATTTACAAGTTTTTTGGTTATTTATTTACAATAATTTAAGCAGTAGTATCCATCTATTTTAATAATAGTAGCACTTGTTCCTTTTCCTAAAATTTACTTTGTTGTCAACAAGTTTCCATAGTGGGGAGGGAGTATGAGTTTTGTTTGCCTGCTATGCACACCAAATAGCAACAATAGTGACATTCATATTTGCCAACTACAGTAGCAAGTGACCTACCTTGCCTATTGTTTAGCACTTCCCTTTCCTTATTACACCCATTATTAGCTCTAAAATAGGACACATTAAGCTTACCTCTTGGTAGCACTGTCAGCAAATGTTATAGCAGTACATATGCCTCTCTACTTCACTAAATTGTAGCTGAAACCATCACCTGCAACACATATACCATTGCTTTCCTCTATTTTTTTTGCAGTTCCCCTTTGTCTCTTAACCATTTCTAATTTCTTGCTAATTTAGCCTTCCCTTTTATTTTATTGGTTTGTAGTTTGCTATTTTTGTTTCTTCTCCTTTTCTCTTTTTTTTTTCTTTTCTTTTTGTAAGCTTATTACTCCTTATTAATAACTAATGTTTCTTTTCTTTGCCTTCTCTTTTCCTTTTTTTCCTTCATAGTTTACAACTTGATCTTTCTTATTAATTAATTTATGCTATCACCAAAAATTCTAGAAATTTGTCGACTCATTAAGTGGTTTTATTCCCCTTCCCAAAGTGCTTGTATATTATTATCATTATTATTATTCTTATTATAATTATTCCATTCTATAATTACATAATTTACCTCTTGTATACCTATATAATTGTCAAGTTCCAATTATTTCCATACAAAACTCCTTAATTGAATCAACTTGTCATAACATTATTTCCCCAATTATAATAATAATTTTTTTAAAATTGATTCAGCTAGCTGCTCTCTATCTCTCTTTGAAATCGAGTTTGTAAATTAATTTGCCAAGCTTATAGTGTTATAAGTGTGACGATTTTCCCGCATTTAAGCTATTTCATCTGTAAAATAAGGAAACATACCTAGAAGGAACAACTACAGTACTACTACCCTAATAATATTTGATTTCCTATGTAATCTTTACTATTTATACTTGTGCCATAACACTCACATGGATGGTAATTCTATTTTTTGTGCCTTCGGTATTTGCACCATCACTTTAATAGATATATATATACTTGATAAATTATCCTAAAATAATTCTATTATATCTAATGAGGAAAGAGGCTAACTTGTTTAATTTACTCATAATTATTTAGTTGCATTTCCCTTTCCAAAAGTACTAGGCAACCTTACCACTAAAAATCTAGGGTGACTTAATCTTGTCGTCAAGCAAGGATTTAGGCAAGCCCAATCTATCTAGAGGGTGCCTAAGATTTGAGCCACCAATGTTACACAAATGCTTGTATAGATACTCCTTTCAATTTCCTAGTCACCATTATCATATCTTTAGGCCTAATACTTCTTAATATCCCTTATGTATATTACATAGGAGCTATTGTATTCTTTTTGTACTATTAGTTTTCCCTTAGCTTAAAAATTTTTGAATAATGGAGCTTGTCTCACTAATTTAGACATCTATCCATTTCATCACTTTAACTTTCATCCCCTTCCCTCACTTAGGCCTAGCCTAAAACAAGCAATGACCATAGGTTCTTTACCTAAGCTTTTAGTACTTGGTTGAACATAAGAAGTCAAACTTAAACTCTATTATTATTCTTACATCTTCCACCACTCTTAACTTTACTTCTGACTAACTAATTATACCATTAATTCTTGACACACAATAAATGAAAGGAAGCCATTATAGTTGTAAGGTTAGCTAATCAATAATCTTTCCCTACTTAATATATGTCCTAGAATAAGGGCCTTTTCATAGGGTTAATTAATTAGGCAATCACAATTTCTCAATGGTTCCATCTTTCTATACTACTTTAAGTTTAAGTCTTTTTATGAGTTCATATGCCTTCAACTTTTAGGGTAATCATAATTGCAACATCTTCCTAGTAAAAGTAGCACTTATCCTTTTCATTGCAACTATTAGGGTTAAATTTGGTGGCTTCTAATTGAATCCCATACACCCTCACCCTATATCCCAAAGAAGCCATCTTATGCCAAATGAGTCATCCTTTTTTTTAATTATCCCAAAATTACACCACTTATATTGGCACACTATTACATCTTATCAAGGTTTGCAGT
>CANXYI010832516.1:0-11246 GCA_948208565.1 Hura crepitans | reverse complement strand
GAAGAAAGACAATAAGAGAATGAAGAATAAAGAAGCTGCGGATATAACACCACAAAAAAAAAACAACATAAGGAATTAACTTAGGATGGTTGTTTCTTTTGTGGAGCTGTAAGCCATAAAAAGAAGCAGTGTACTAACTATCACGCATGGCGTGCCAAGAAAGGTATACTTCTTAACTTTGTTCTAAGGTTAATTTGACTTCAGTACCGAGACACACATGGTTGATAGATTTTGGTGTAACAACTCACATTAGTGTGTCAATGTAGGGTTGCCTAAATTATCGAAAGCCTAATAATGGTGAAAGATACATCTATATTGGTGATGGCAAGTCGGTAGAGGTGGAAGTAATTGGGACATTTAAATTATTGTTAAGAATTGGTTATTATTTGGATTTGATTGAGACTTTTGTTGTACCGTCTTTTAGGCAGAACTTGATTTATGTTTTAACATTGGACAAATTTGGTTATTATTGTTCATTTGGAAAGGGAAAATTTAGTCTTATTCAAAATTCAAATTTGGTTAGTTCCGGTTCTTTATTTGGCTATGATAATTTATATTTGCTTGATACAATTATTTTATACAATGAATCATTACATGTTAATGTAATAGGTAAAAAGCACAAATTAACCATTGAGAATTCAACTTCATTATGGCAAAAGAGACTAGGTCACATCTCCCAAAGGAGAATTAAAAAACTTATGTCTGATGGTATTCTCAATCCCCTTGATTTCAAAAAAAGGCCAAGCCTTTTTTTTACATGTATAAATTGTATTAAGGGGAATCAAACAAATATCAGGAGATTTGGTGCCAATAAGAAATCAGACATCTTAGAACTTATACACACAGATATTTATGGACCATTCCCTACTGCTTCATGGAATGATCAACAATATTTCAAACGTTCATTGATGATTTTTCACGATATGACTACCTTTATCTCATTCATGAGAAATCGCAATCACTAGACATGTTTAAAAGTTATAAAGTTGAGAATCAACTCAATAAAAGGATTAAGAGCATTAGATCTTACCATAGTGGTAAATACTATGGCAGATATTACGGATCAGGTGAATAACATCCATAACCATTTGCAAAATTCCCAGAGGAAGGTAGTATCGTCCCACAATACACTATGCTGGGTTCACCCACTATGAATGGTGTTGCTAAAAGACGAAACAAAACACTTAAAGATACTGTAAGGAGTATGATTAGTCATTCTATCTTACCTAAATCACTCTGGGGAGAGGCATTAAAGATCACAACATATATACTCAATAGAGTTTCAACTAAGGCAACTGAAAAGACCCCTTATAAGCTTTAGACAGGTAAAAAGCCTAGTCTAAAGCACCTTCATATTTAGGGATGTCCAGCTAAGATAAGGCCTTATAGGCCAAATAAGAAGAAACTAGATCCCAGAATTATCAGTTGTTATTTCATTGGTTACTTTGAAAGGTCCACGGGTTACAAATTATATGATCCCACAACTAAGTCAATTTTCAAGACATATGATGCTAGGTTCTTTGAGGATGTTGAGTTTGCGGGGGGAGAAAGAGTAAGGACTTTTGTCTTTGAAGAGGAATATGTGAAAATTCCTTTTATTGCTATTGTCAATGATCGAGAACAAGTTCTTATACTTGACATTATTTAAGAAGCAACTCCAAATCAAGACAATGTTATTCAACCTCCTGTTCAACTTCAAGATACTATTCCAAAAGAATAAACTCTACAGCCTCAAGAACCATTACCATTAAGTAGATCCACTAGGGAAAGGAGAAATGCATTTCCAAATGATTATATTGTATATCTCTAGGAACATGATGTTGACATTAGAGTGATGGAAAATGATCCAATCAATTTTTGTCAAGCCATGGAAAGTTTTAACTCTTAAAAGTGGATAAATGCCACGAATGAAGAGATAAAGTCCATGAAAGACAATGATGTGTAGGATGTTATCCTATTACTTGAAGGTGTAAAGCCAATTGGTTGTAAATGAATTTTTAAAATCAAAAAGGATTTAAAGGGTGATATGAAAAGGTATAAGGCACGTCTTGTTGATAAAGGCTTTGTATAGAAAGAATGCATTGATTATACAGAGACTTTCTCTCTGGTATCATCAGAAGGCTCTTTCAGGGTTGTAATGGTTTAGTAGCATATTTTGATCTTGAGCTACACCAGATGGATGTCAAGACTGTTTTTCTCAATGGTGATATTGATAAGACAATTTATATGATGCAACCAGAAAACTATGTGTCGGGTGATGCAAAGTCAATGGTTTGTAAATTAAAGAAATCCATTTATAGGCTTAAACAAGCGTCTCGATAGTGGTATTACAAGTTTCACCAAGTTATTCTCTCATTTGGTTTTGAGATGAATTTGGTTGATGATTGTATATGCCACAAATTCAATAGGAGTAAGCATATTTTCTTAGTTTTATATGTCGATGACATATTGCTTGCCAATAATGATATAAGCTTGTTGCATGAAACCAAGAAATTTTTATCAAAAAACTTTGAGATGAAGGATCTTAGAAATACAACTTTTATCTTAGGGATCCAAATACATCGGGATCATTCTCGAGGTATTCTTGGATTATCACAAAATGCCTATATTGAAAAGGATCTTAAAATATATGGCATACAAGATTGCAAACCATGTGATACTAAAGTTGCTAAAGGAGATAAGTTTAGTCTTGGACAATGCTTTAAAAATGCTTTTGAGGAAAATAAAATGCATAAGATTCCTTATGCTTTAGCGGTAGTGTGACACCTCTTACTCGATTCGATCGCCGGACCTGAATAAATGATGCGCACACAATCATTATTTGATCTCATGTACATATTCTAGTGAAACAACTTTCACTTTTAAAAATATGTATTA
The DNA here is from genome assembly GCA_948208565.1 of Hura crepitans. Lineage (NCBI taxonomy): Eukaryota > Viridiplantae > Streptophyta > Magnoliopsida > Malpighiales > Euphorbiaceae > Hura > Hura crepitans. The sequence goes on along the minus strand of CANXYI010832516.1, from coordinate 8,369 downwards.
CATGCAATAATTGTCAAAAATAAGGAAAATAAAAAAAAATCTTTTTCATAGGTTTACCATTTGAACCTTGTACTGAAAATTTCATCAGCATAACAGCTATCCGTGCACAAACCCTAAATAGAAATCTATCAAATAAAAGCACTTTTATAACAAACTAGCTCAAAATAACATTCTCTGGGTCCATCTGAGCCTCTAAGACGATCTCATCAGTAAACAACAACACAACAATAACTATGGGTTTATAAATCATTGTATACATCAAACCCATTCTTAATTTCTAGTTAAAATTGTTTATACAAATGTATTTAAAACATATGTACGATGCAGGTTAGGCCTATCCTTTGCTAAATAAGAGTGCTTCAGTATACATATATCAGGTAACCATACTAAAAACAACTTTGGTACCAAAAGTGATATTCTCGCAAAAGTCTTCTAATTTGAGGCTATGTAAAATCCCATTTGCTTTAACCTACGCATCGCATAAAAATGACATGCTAAGCAATTGCTTAGTGATGTATTCGAATTAACTTATATTTACATACTTATATACGTTCACATACAAATATATATATATATATATATATATAGTTATAAAGCATGTGTGTGTATTTGTTGTGTGAGTGCATGAATTCATGTGCATATATATTCCTAATCATGTGTTGTTAATACAAGGTGTATCAATTGTGCAAAATCATAATGGACAGTGTATTCCATTCATTTTCATAATCAGGCTAACGTAATAAGCATGTCACTGTATCTCCACATATAATCTCCTATTCAAATCAATGTTATATCATTATATTCCCATACCTAAAAGACAACAAATTAATACTGAATATCGGGATTGTGATGAGAATAATCATATAAATAATGTGCAGTGGCCCGCATTTTGGACCCTACAACGGCTGCACCCACCTGCTTGCCCGAAAGCCAAATGTAATCACTCGCAAGCTAAATAGTTATACAGTGGCCTTATAAACCTTACAACGGCTGCACCCATCTAGTTGCTCAAAAGTCAATTGTAATCGCCCGCAGGCCAAATAGTTGTGTAGTGGTTTTATAAACCTTACGATGGCTACACCCGCCTAATATAGGCAATAAAGTACGTTAGCAACTGCTATCTATCCCTAGTTAACCGGTCAACCTATCCACTTTAGATTGTCTAATTGTATGGAGCACTGTCTTATGTTGCCATGTTCTCATTTATTTAACCATTTATACTGCCACATTTTGGCTATGATACTCAAATATCATCATGTTAATCAATTATGCATAACTGACAACCAAGTCAACTCAAATTACGTGACACATTGGTATTTATCGAATCAATCATACATGATACCAACCAATTTTTATATCAAACTCATTTTTATCATGCAAATGTTTATGAATTACCATTATGTTAAACACATATGTTACCACTTGTTATTAAACGACTCTGGACATTACATGTCCTAAAGCAACAAGTCACTGAAATCAATAGCAATGTAAAGCAAATATGCATCATTTACGACCAAGCATATTATCAATTAATCAGTTTCACAAAACACACCTCATAACATATTGCACATACACACTTTTTATATTAAATTATTTGTGTAACACAAAAATTAATCCGAATATACTTACAACGGTCGCCGAATACACCAAGAAACATCACTCACTGCTTTTCTTTCTCTTTTCTCTTCTCTTTATTTGAACACATAATGTTTAAAAATTCATAAAAAATAAACCATAAATCGAAACTGAAAACCGACTTTTACACGTTTACTACCCGTCCCCAAGGCATATTATAAAAAAATAAAAACTCGAAAAAACTCACTAGAAACAACCTTAGTCACTATTCACATCAATCTTAAAATAAGAAAACTTCTCGATTTTTCTTGGAATTCATGCCAAAATTGAGGTTTTGAGACCTTAGAGGCACGTATTACGATAAAAAATTAGAGAAAACAAGCTTATATCAAAGAAAAACAAAGAAACTATGGGGGAGAGGGCTTTTAAAGCCGTCGACCATGAGAGAGGTGTGTGTGAGGGAGATGGATGAGAAAAATGACAAATTTGACTTTTAACCCATTTAAAAAAAATATTTAATACCCTTTTTCCTTCAAAAATTCACAAAAAATAATCCATAAGCCTGAAAATTCTCAAATTTTACCAAAAATCATATATGCCATATCCAACATGCCCTTAAAATTTTAGCCCAAAATTCCAAAAAAAACAATAAAAATCACAACTTTTAATATTACACAATTTTTGAAAAAATATTTTTCTATCTCGAAAAATTCCAATTTCAGTCCCATTAGCCTAATTAGAATTTTTGAATATTAGATTGTATCATTTTTAGGTCAGTTTAAGCAAAAATAAAATATTTTATGTTTCAGATTTCACTACGGCATTATTCATAAGACATCGGCGTGAAAACTTTAACTTCTCTTTTAACCCTCTTAATGACTTTATTTTCACTTGAAATTTCATCCAAATTTTTTTTTATGATTAATACTTCTATCTAGCAATATCAATATAGCTTAGATCTTCGAATTACCAAACACTCTTATGAAACTTCTATTCATAAATTAGGGGTTTTGGAGGCGTTATAGGTAGCGAGTCTAATGCATGCTTAAGTTTGTATGCATCCAGATATTGCATATATTATTGGAGTGTTAGGCAGATATTTAAGCAATCCAGGAATGAATAATTAGAAAGCAGCCAAACGAGTCATGCGGTATTTACAGAGAACAAAATATTACATGCTCCCATGCAGGAGGTTGGATAAGTTAGAGATCATTGGGTATTCAGACTCTGACTTTGCTAAATGCCAAGATAGCATGAAATCTACTTAAAGTTACATTTATCTGCTTGCTAGAGGAGCCGTTTCTTGGAAGATGCTAAACAGACACTCATAGCTTCTTCCACTATGGCAGCTGAGTTTATAGCATGCTGTGAGGCATCTAATCATGGAATATGGCTGCGAATTGTGGATGGAATTGAAAGACCACTTAAGATATTTTGTGACAATAAGTCTAAAGTCTTATATTCAAATAACAACAAGAGCTCAATTAAGTCGAAGCATATAGACATTAAGTTCCTTATTATTAAAGAAAGAGTTCAAAGTGGTCAGGTGTCTATAGTGCATATTGGGACAAACTCCATGATTGCGGATCCACTTACTAAGGGATTGCTACCCAAGGTCTTTCATGAGCACACTGCTCATATGGGTGTTATATCATTTGAGAATATTTAGTTTTAGTGGGAGTTCGTAACTTTGTAACTTTGTTTTCTTCTATAGGCAAATTTCAGTTATTTTAGTTTATGGATATTTTAAGGACATTTTCTGTAGAAGTAAGGTTTCTTTCAATTATTCACACTTTGATTTTGGTATAACTTGATCTCACTAAAGTTTAAGAACCAGTTGCAAATAGACATATTTAGATCACACTAAATGTAATTTCCATGCTATACATCCATACTTAATCCTGATGGATTTTTGTTACGATGAATGTGACAAAAGTCACCTTGGTTCTATGTTAGCATAATTGATGGATGAGCTTATTTAGGAATGCCTTTAATCATAAGAGCAAGTTTTCAACTCATAAAGTTATATAATGACATGCAATTATAAAGTGATATATATGTAGTCTAAGTGAAAGATTGTTGGATAATTATATATATTAAAATTATTAATGATTTTATGTCATGGGCTATTGTAAAAAAAAAAAAAGGCTTGGCCCTAATATTAAAAGTGATATAATTTGGTTAAAATTAAGATAAGCCTAAATTGAATAAGTATGGGTTTTTTTTTTTTATGTATAGATACTCTGAATATAAGTTCTAACTTTATGATGGACCAAATTAGAAATAAGTGCAATATGTGTAGGTATAAAAGGGTTATGGTCCCCAAATTGTACAAAGATTTTTTTCTTTTTTGATATCCCGTTGTTAGAAAAGGCAGAGTTTCCGCTCATTGATCGTGCATATCAATTTGGATGATCAAAATCGCTTAACCAAAAAATTCAACAGCCATAATGGATTCAGGTATGCTTCCACATTCAATTTTATTTTTTTTGATAATTTGACATAATCAATTTTGGTTACTTAAAATTTAGGGTTTTCCTATGTTATATGCGCATATATTTTTACTTTTAATGAAAGATTTAAAAGATAAAAAAATGCTATAAAACTTGATCCGTCAACCCGCTTGCCGCTATATGCATAAATGTGCTATAACTAATGTTAAAGCTTATAAAAATATAACTAATTATTAAAATCTGAATATGATTATCAGAATTAAATGATTTAGATTAAAAAAAAAAAAAAAAAAGAAGTTGGAGAAGATCTTGAATATTTTGCATTACTTGCCGTGACTTAGAGTAAGTTACAACCTACGATGAAAGGAAAACTAGAAATTGGAATGAAACTCTGTGCGTGCCAATTTAAGGCGAAGCTATAGTAATCCAAAAGCTTTTTTTTTTTTCAAAAAAAAAATAGTTTAGTTTCTTTTATTTTTTATTTTCAATTAATGGTGAATCTTGGATTAGGGTTCTTAACAAACAACCATAACCAGCCCAATTTGACACTTATAACGAAGTTTCGATTTTTACCTTAGAAACAATGGATTGATTTGCATACTTCTAAAGACAGTAACCTCAGCCCAATTTCAGAGTTCTACTCCTCATTATTCCATTTTATTCCTGGGTCCTTTTCCCTTTGCTTTGTGGACACACCCTCCATCATTTCTGCAAATATATTTCTTTCTCACTGTCGGTGCTTGCATTTCATGTAATGACTTGGAAGTAAATCCCCACATTCTCCTGAATTTTCATACTTCACCATCATTCTTGCGATCTATGGTTTCAAATGTCTCTTCATTCTCTCCTAAATAAATTTTTGAGATAAACATAAAAACACCTTATGATGTCTTTCTTTGACATTTGGATTTCCTGAAATTGTTGCTATTAAACTTCAAATCCTATGATTATATTTTATTAGCATTAGCCTAATACCATGCTATGCAAATCCACACCCATGTACCCGACGTGCACAGCTCCAAATCTTTCAAGAGGACTATATCCAAAGGCCAAGAATTTTTTTTTTCCAGTTTTCTTTGATGATTATAATGCATCAAACCAATTAAAAACTGTTATATAAAAACCAGAATGATTAAAAAGATAGTTAATAGGTGAGTGATAACTGATTTTGCTAATGTGACAATACTTTATTTCAATCTAAATAAATATCATCGGTTTTCTTTTCATTTTCAACCGGAGAACCCAAAGGGATGCACACAAGATGCGTAAACAATACAAGGTCCATATACAAAATATATTTTCAACAACAACCCAAGAGGACCAGAGCCAAGGCCGTATCCAAGGGGATGCAAAGATGGTTACTGACTCCCCATCCCCCATCGGATGACAACCTATAACACAAAATGCATAAACAAAACAAGGCCCATCTACAAAATATATCAGTATCCTTTACATTATCCAATAGAGCTTGCTATGCAATTAGCTAAACCCTAGGATAAATTTGTATCAGTATCTAAAATTAATTAAGGGTCGATTAGGAAGCCACCACACTCAAGATGAAGCAACTTTTTTTCATTTTTTCAAAAGTATATTACTGCACTGACGATCTCAGCATTAGTATTGGTTTTTGGATGCTAAGCTTTTGGGTTCAGTGCATCAGTTGGGCTATCCCAAAATATAATAAACATTGAGTTCTAAATTCATAGAGTATGGGAAACTAAATTATGGAAATGCAAAAAACAGAATAGTGCCCAGTATTTCAAAACCATATGGAAATTGTAAGGTAAGCCGAACAATAACTATTATAGTCAAATTCAAACCCAAAAAAAATAAATGTGCATCTGGAAAAGTAATTGCCCAGAGGATGCACAAATAAAAGCATACAAATTCCGGTAGCAGCGGCTGATAAACCAACATGTAACATGCCTTGAAAAGCCAGAAATTCCAGCAGAATTTGACTCAGAACAGCAGCGTTTAAATTTAGAAAGCAAAATAGCAAACAGCACACAAGACTTCCCTTGTACATATTGCCGCCCTTAATTTTTAGGCATATTCTAACTACCAATGGAAAACTACTATTTTCCGAAACGAAGAAACTAGATCTTATAAAGCAGCAAAATGTATCACTGCTGACTAACATTCTGCTCAGCAATCCCTTTACCTTAGGAATGCATTGGATTCATGGAGAGTCATGCTAATAGCAATGCGCCAAACTCCACGTCACTTCTACACTCATTCAAAATCAAGCAGCTGGGACTTTTTTACCATCTTCAATAAAATAAATAGCAGTTTCTGGAACCTACAAAAAGACAACATATAAGAAAAATAAAAGGTTAGCTAATTTTAGCTCAATCCTCTATTCAAAATTCTAAGATAAGACATTTCAAATTAACTTATTGAATGTGATCATGCCTTTGCATGCATATCATAAATTGTGAAGTAGCCTAGCTATAGAATAGCTTGTGCACATCAATTATGAATGAAGGAAAGATAAAAGCTTTGACATTACCAAGAGCAGTATCAGACATGAAAATATATCAGACTCAGCCTCTATAGATATGGAAAAACTAAGAATGCTATTTATGCACCCACTTCAGTTTTCTAATCAATATGGAATATGACAGCACTGATGCAATTTGCTGGTCCATCTGGTATGCCTCTAAATGCACAGAATTACATTCTAATATAGAAAAAAGGAATAGCTAGGGAATCTAGATGTTGCAAAAAGTTTTATGGTGTTATGTTTTAAACAATGAAAAAGTTACAAAGATACAGAGTATAAAAGGACTGGACCAAACCAAGACCACCTAGCAATACCCAAGGAATAAATAATAATTAGGGAGCATGGACACTTCTATGTGGGTGGGTGGCATACTTGTACCAGTACAGGTATGTGCACGGCACACGTAAATACGTACCTGGTACGCATATTTTTTTCTCTCTCAATTTCGGGTATGCATCGGGTACATGTACACCACCCAAATAAGCATACATATGCTTCCTTATATATATATATATATATATAGTGACAATTTGACATGCCTATCTGGTTTATACACATACACTACCTTTCATTCTTTAGAGCATGTCAATTTTTACAAAGTACTCATAATTATAATTTTATATTATGATTATTAATTATATATAATTTTTATATAGCATACCCGTACTCTATTTTTTTTTAGAAATTGCCATATTTCATACCCTTATTTATGCAACATAGGATAACAATCATTTGAAACTAATTGCTGTTGTCCAGCATAAGCTGGTAAGCAACAACTGTGAATTAGAGAAATGCTAAGGGGAAAAATGGAATGAGGATTTTGCAATGACATCATATAGATGAACTCAATAAACAAAGATATCAAACCAACAGTCAATGCCATAACGTTCATGCAATGGAAACCCAGTTGAACCTACAAAATCTTTGTCTTCCACCATTTTTTTAATTCATCATAAAAAAAAAAAGAACAAGAAAGAGAGAAACATATTTTGCGCTCCCCTGCCTGACAATAATTTTCTGTCATTTTAGCCAAAACAGAACCAATTTAGTACCACCATGCTCAGTTCATAAGCAGAGGCACAAAAAAATTGCAAAAATCTAAATCTATATTCTGTTACTGTTTGTTCCTAGTTCCCAAAATTTTCAAATATATTTCTATAAGATTTCAGGTTTTCAAAGGGCAGGTGTCTTCCGAAGATTGTGAGAACTTATAAAATGGTCTATAGGGAAATAGTGACAGCAACAAATGCCTGTTTGGGCATGTTTTTTATTACACCTAAAGCAGAAGTTCTTTCTATGCAATGGTATGAACTATGAAGTATGATCTGCCAACAAGTATATAGCAATCGGATTTTATATTGAGTTCGTTAAAACAACAAAGTAGCCTGGAAAAATAATATTAAAGCAAGAAGAATGATGGGCAAATTACATCAGGCCAGGTCTCTGTAATGAAGTCCAAAATGTCATAAGATATGTCTCCTTGAACATCAATCTGTTCCTTCTCGGTTGGTCCCTAAACCAATAACCCAGAGAACATAAGACATGATCAGCATCAACAATCAGGGAAACACATAATGCCCAAAAGTATTACGCACCTTAACAACAGAGGCTCCAGTAGCAAACTTTTTCCCAAGTTTCTTTGATGCATCACTCAGTTTAACACCTATAATGCAATTTTCAGAAGATGGCAAGTGATTGAGGACTTAAAAACTTACTCAAATATTGACAATGAATAAAAGAAGCAAAATGCTTACCAAATAGGTCTAGCCCTTTTACAGTGGTGATACACTTTCGCTTGTTACGTGTCATCTTTTCAATAATAACTTCTTGCTTCTCCT